>CM076578.1:1605792273-1605981587 GCA_034641835.2 Pinus albicaulis | reverse complement strand
ATGTTTCTTTGGAGTACAAGAGGTGGAATATCTGGGTCATATTGTATCTCACGAGGGTGTTAAAGTAGACCCTAATAAAATTAAAGCCATTAAGGAATGGAAAGTTCCCACAACCATAAAGAAGTTGCGAGGATTTCTCGGGTTAACAGGGTATTATCGCAAGTTTGTTAAGAATTATGGGAGAATAGCAGCACCTCTAACAACATTATTGAAGAAAGATGCATTTTCGTGGACTCCTGAAGCAACTAAGGCCTTTGAACGTCTTAAAGAGGCAATGTGCCTAGCACCGGTCTTAGCTACACCAGACTTCACAAAAACCTTTATTGTGGAATGTGATGCCTCAGGAAATGGAATTGGTGCAGTTTTAATGCAGGAAGGAAGCCCCATTGCTTTTGAAAGTCGTCCAATCAAAGGAAAGTATTTACAGAAACCTATTTATGAGAAGGAAATGTTAGCAATACTACATGCACTAAAGAAATGGCTAACTTACCTAATGGGAAGACACTTCAAGGTAAAAACTGATCATGATAGTCTTAAACACTTTTTGGAACAAAGACTATCTTCAGAAGAGCAGCAAAAATGGGTCACAAAGATGTTGGGTTATGACTTTGAAATAATCTACAAAAAAGGAAAGCGTAATGTTGTTGCAGATGCACTCTCAAGAAAGAATGAAGAGGTGGAAGCATTGCTTTGTGCCATTTCTATTATCCAACCAGATTGGATAACTGAAGCAAGAGATGAATGGAAGAAGGACAAAGATGTATGGATACTCATTCAAAAGTCGCAGCAAGATCCTAGTACATCTGATACATTTAGTTGGAAAAATGATTCCTTATGGTACAAAGATCGCTTATATCTTTGTAAGAATTCCCAACTAAAACAAAAGATTCTTCTGGAATTGCACACTTCTCCTTTAGGAGGACACTCAGGATTTTTAAACACTTACCACAGGGTGAAGAAAGAATTTTTTTGGGATGGCCTTAAATCTGATATTCTAAAGTTTGTGGCGGAATGTTTGGTTTGCCAGCAGAATAAAGTGGAAACAATTAAGACCCCAGGACTTCTACAACCTTTATCCATTCCAAGTCAACGTTGGGAGGAGATTTCAATGGATTTTATCATAGGTTTACCTAAGTCCGAAGGAAAGAGTGTCATCATGGTGGTAGTTGATAGACTTACCAAGTATGTACACTTTTGTGCATTATCTCATCCATTTAAAGCAAGTACAGTTGCTACTACATTTATGGACATAATTCAAAAGCTACATGGAAGCCCAAGGGTTATTGTGAGCGACAGAGATCCCATTTTTACTGGAAATTTTGGGACGGAGTTATTTTCTTGTTTGGGTACTCAATTAGCTCATAGCTCATCTTATCATCCTCAATCTGATGGTCAAACTGAGATAGTAAATAAATGTTTGGAAGGATATCTTCGTTGTTTTGTATCTGATAAACAAACACAATGGGTCAAGTGGTTACCTCTTGCCGAATGGTGGTATAACACTTCCTTCCATATTGCAGCAAAAATGACCCCATTTATGGCACTTTATGGATATCATCCACCATCCATCACATCATCTTTAAGGAAAATTCGAAGGTTCAAGCAATGGAAGATCACATCGAGCATCAGCAAGAAGTTCTCCAACTCTTAAAGGATAACCTGAATTTGGCACAAAATCGAATGAAACAACAGGCAGATCAACATCGTAGCGAGAGAAGTTTTGATGCAGGAGATTGGGTATTTTTACGGCTACAACCATACAAACAAATGTCCCTCAAGCAAGCAAAGAAGGATAATAAATTATCGCCAAAGTACTATGGTCCTTACAAGGTGTTGCAAAAGATTGGTACTATAGCATACAAATTGGAGCTTCCTGCTTCTTCACGAGTGCATCCATTTTTCCATGTTTCATGCTTAAAGAAGGTTATAGGTGAAAATCTTCCAGTTCAAACAATATTTCCAGAACTTGATGAGGAAGGAAAAATCATATTGGAACCGGAAGCGGTCACGGAAACAAGAACTCGACAACTACGGAATCGATCGATTTCAGAGTATCTCATCAAGTGGAAGAACTTACCCACTGAAGATTCTACATGGGAGAATGAGAATTTTATACAAAAGCACCCAGAGCTACTCAAGCGTTGAGGACAACACTTTTTTTGAAGGAGAGGGGCATGTTAGGTCCCTATATTACTAGTATAGTCCCTTATTGTTGTTAGTGTAACCCCCTATTGTTATTATTGTACCCTTGTAACCCCCATTTTGTTATTATTGTGCCCTTAAATTATTATTGTTAGGTCGGCTAGGATTACATTGTGTCCCACTAGGATTACATTATGGCCCCATGGACTCCTATATATAGAAAGGAGGTTTTGTAAATTGTATCATCCAAGAATTGTTCATTTATGTAATGTATTGGAGGTTGCCCCTCGAAGTGGCTCATTTCTATGGGCGCTTATATTCTCTCTTTTTCTTCTTTGAGTCATTACACAAACAATTTATTTGATTAATGCCTAAGAAATACTCGTCAAAGTTCTGTGGTTGGCTCATGGTATTGGTAAAAGCTAACCTATTTAAGGAGAAGAAGATCACAGTGCAAGCGTGTACATGCTTCTGGTTTTACCAACATTTACCTTGAAGCATTCCACATGGAAGGGTAATAGTTTATTGATTGATCTGAATTAATAATGCACCTATGAAGAAAATGATGAAGAGGGATCTCTAGATCTGAAATGACTATGTATTTTCTAGATCTGTTTATGGAATGTTTAGATCTGAGATGAGGCGAATACTTTCTAAAGTGAAGGGTAAGATCTGAGCTGTTTATCTGTTCTGAAGAGTTACGCAGCCCTACAAAGTTTGAATATCTATACGCAGGTTCGTGGCAGAGAAAGCGCGTATATACGCGGGTTGGCTTCAGCAAAAGCGTGTATGGAATGTGAGATCAGTTCTGAAATATGTGCAGAAGTATACACAGGTTTGTCTCTGTGAAAACGCGTATATACGCAGGTTCAATGAAGTAAAAGCGCGTATGGAATCTAGGGTTTTGCTAAAGTATGTGGAATGAAATGTCTGATCTATTCTGCTGTTTTACTGCTATCTGTCAATGATGTATTCACATAGATCTGGGTTGTTTGAATGTTGATTGTGCTACTGATTATGTTGATTAAAGATCAAGTTGTTGGTTGATTGGTTAATGATTCAATGAATGAATTGATGGGGTTATAAGTTTCAGTTTGATGTATGATGAGCTTAAATGTGTGGAGTGGGTCTAGTCTAAAAATCTGATGAAAAGTGGCCTACAAGGTATGTTGTATGGAAGTTGATGGATCCAGTATGAAAATTGATGAAACGTGGTCCATGGTGGTGCTGAGGGTCGAAGCCTTCAGTGAGGGGGTTGTAGCTCCCTTCCAGTGGTAGCTGGTAAACGAGAGCAGGGGGTAGTAGCTCCCTTCCAGGAGAGGCTAGTAGACGAGAGCAGGGGGTTGTAGCTCCCTTCCAGGAAAGGATGGTAAACGAGAAGGTTTTATCCTTCTGCAGGTGGGTGCCTGCGTGATGGTATGAGTCTACACCAGTACATGGTTATAAGAAGTTTTCTTTACAATAAATATTGAAGACAGAGACAACAGAGGCGGTGGTTTTCTCTCGAATTGGGTTTCCACCTTAAATCCCGGTGTTCATGTGTGTTTCTTATGTGTGCTGATTTATTATGTTCTTACTGCACATGTTTAATGCTTAATAAACATCTAATGAATGAATGATGCAATGATCTAAGTAAAGAATTATCTGCATAATAAGATCTCTGGTAATACACAGTTTTATTAAGGATATCGTGTTTACGCGAGATGGGTTCATTAAAGTTGTATGGGTTTTAGAGGAAAAAAGTAAATTTTTTCGCATATGCAATTAACACGATTCACCCCTCTATTTTTCCCAACAATTGGTTTCAGAGCAGGTCCTTCTGCAGAAGCTTGATCGCTTGAAGGAGATCCGTCGCAATGGGAAGTCATGAAGGAGTACTTTCTCTAAGGCCACCTCTATTCAATGGAAGTAATCTATTATTCTGGAAGATACGAACAAAAGCATATTTGCAAAGTCTTGGTGCAGAAGTATGGGCAATCGTGGAAGAAGGTTATCAGTATCCGGCAATTATTCCTACTGATGCAGCAGAAAGGAAGAAATATGAAATCAATGCCAAAGCATTCAATGTTTTATTAGGAAGCATGTCTGAATCAGAATTTTTTAAAGTGATGCAACTAAATTCAACAAAAGAAATATGGGACAAAATCATTCAAAGCTATGAAGGAGATACAAAGGTAAAAAGTGCAAAACTCCAAACTCTCATAATTGAATATGAAAATTTAAGGATGCATAGTGATGAGAGTATTGCCAGTTTCTTTTTACGTCTAGATGATATTGTAAATCGTATGAGAAACTTGGGTGAAATCATAACCGATACTACTCTGGTGGAAAAAGTCTTAAGATCTTTGACTTCAAAATTTGAGTCAAAAGTATCAGCGATTGAAGAAAGGCAAGATCTGCAAACTCTTACTATTGTTCAACTACATGGTATTCTAACTGCTTTTGAAATGAGAAAAGAAGGTCCCTCTCAAATTAGAGAAGTTGCCTTTAAGGCATGTGCAAAAGGAAAAGAAAAGGAAGTTGTCAAGGAATCAAGTTATATATCAGAAGAAGAAGAAGCAAATTTTGTGAGAAGACTCCAACCAGGTACTGGAAGATTCAGAGGTAAGCTTCCCTTCAAGTGTTTTCCGTGTGGAAGAGTTGGTCACTATGCCGCTAGATGTCCTAATGAAGAAAATCATGATAAAGGGAAACAATTTGAAAAGGGAAAGAGTTATTATACAAATGAAGATAATGATGAAATGTCAAATGAGGATGAAGAAGATTCTAACCAAGATCTGCAAGTGCTCATGGAAAGGAAGCAAAAGAAGAAGGCTACTCAAAGAAAGGAGATACCTTAGAAAACATGTGCAGCAGGAAATGAAGAAGATGAAATAGGTATTGATTGTTGTTCTTGTGATTCACTTTCTTGTGCATGCAATGGTGAAGGTAGAGAAAGTAACAGTATAAGTCTAGAAGCAAATCTCAAAATCAATGATGAAGATCCATTTAAAAGGAAGGAATCTATCTACCAAGATATGATCTCTAGAATGAATGGACAGATAGAAACAATGAAGGGACAGATAGAAATATATCAAAGACTGCAGGATAAAGTAACCAATCGAAGTGAAAGACTTGAAGCAGAAATCATCTCTCTCAAAACAGATCTGGAAAAATCAAATAAGAAGAATGAAGAAATTTTACAAACTTTTGAAGAACAAGAAAATGGGTTGAAAGAAGAGATTTTAAAATTGAATGATCAAGTAGAAGAAGGAAGAAGGGTCGAAGAAAGTATGAAGAAGCAATGCCAAAGATTGGAGGTTGAGGTAAACATTTTAAAAGGTAAATTAGAAGAAAAAGATAAAATCTTGAGGTTTCAAGATAGTACTAAGATTCTGGACAATATTCTTAGTAGTCAAAGGTCTCCTTCTGTTAAATTTGGTCTTGGTTTTCATGAAACTGTTAAAGGAGAATCTAGTTCACAAGAAAGTGCTAAAGATTCAAAGGATATCAATGCAAAATCTGAAGTGTTGGAAGAAACAAAAGGTCAACCAACAATCATGAACTCTCAAAAGAAATCATTCCCTCCTTTGATCAATAATGTTGAATGCTTTAAATGTCACAATTATGGGCATGTTGCAGCCAATTGCAGAAGCAGATTGTTTCAGTCACAAACAAACAGATTCTACACAGAAAGGTACTCAGGTTTCTTTAAGGGATATTTTTTTTCATGCAGCAAGTTTGGTCATAAAGCAGCTGATTGCAATAGAAGAAAGAATAGAAAAACACATTATGATCCCTATGCTTACTTTTCTGGTCACACAAGATGTTATGCTTGTAACAAGTATGGACATGTAGAAAAAGAATGCAGGATGAATAGATCTGAGAAATTGGATAAATTTCAGCACACAATAAGAAACTTCAAGCAAAGCTGGAAAAAGAAGGAGGACCGGTCAGAAACGTAGGGAATATTGACCCTACTGCAGTCATCCGCTTCTAAAGCTTACTTCTCATAATGACTGCAGGAGTGATGTGAGATACATTCTAGGGATTAGTAATGTATCATCACAGGGGGAGCAATGTAGGGTGATTCTCATGGTTGGTTTGGTAATTCTGGTTATGTTTATTTCTGACAGTGCATCTGATGTGAAGAAGATAGGTACAGGTGGCATAAGTTCAGGGGGAGATGGAGTTGTGAAATTTTCAGTGTTTCACTTTCTATACATGGGTTTCATGAACTAAAGCCGCGTATACACATGAGTTCCGCTGGAGATAGAAGCGTATGTTTTTCTGATAAGAAAAATAGTGATTCAGCTAAAGATCAGGAGCACAGGTTCAGGGGGAACATCAGTCTAACTACTAATGATTGCAATGTTGACATTGTATCTGCTTATTCCTTAGTTCTCGTAATATTCATGCTCAAATGATGATGACATGATACATGGTTTCTGATTGCTTTTTGATGAAGAGTATCTTTTGTTTTCACACATGGATGGGATGGAAGTCTTATGACTCAGAGATAAGATCACATGGATGATTGTTTGATACATATTTTCTATTGAAGAAGTTGTTCTGGTATGATAATTCCTCTTGGGAAGAGTATGTTGATGCTGCAAAGAGCCTGAAGGCTTGGTTACTTGAAAGCATAGATACATTGTCCTATCTTTCTTCTCTCATATATTCCAGGGAAGCATTTGAATATCTGAGACAAAAGCTGGGAGTTGTCTCTACCTCTCAGAAGGTCAGATCTACTTAAAATCAGAATATTAAGTTGGATACGCAGATTTCCTGAAGGACAGCCGCGTATATACGTGAGTTTATACACAAAATATCGTGTATGGCTATTTGCTGACAAATTTTTTTTGGGTTAGCATTTTTCAACACAGCTGCAGTGTTGTTTGGTATGTTTGGTGATGTTTCAACTCTCATATTTCGATATTTGATGAAGATGCCTTGATGATTTGCTGTTGAAAGTGTTCAGGATGCACAGGCTAAGGGGGAGCATTGGTCATGTGGAAAGGATGCATTGTTGGCATTATGATGGTTCTGAAATATGATCTCTCTCTTGAGGTCTTTTTGATGTTGGTCATAAAAAAAAGTCATATTTGTAATTTGATGAAAAGGTCATGTTGAGATCTATGATGTAAATTTCTATATTCAGTCATGTAAGGACTTCTTCAATTTTGTAAACCCACTTGGTTGGGTAGTTGAGTCAAAATGTATAAACCCACTTGGTTGGGTACTTGAGTCACGTATGTAAATCCACTTGGTTGGATCATTGATGTAAGTATGAGTCTTTTGGTGATAGGAAGTTCATAGAGTCATGTACTTCATTGAAAAATATGTTTGAAGATTTAGCATGAACTCAGGGGGAGCTTGGTCACTTCAGTATACATCAGATCTGTAGAACGCTTCTTCTACATGAGGAGAAAAGGGGGAGAGTGTGTTGGTTTTGATCCGCCCTTTGCCCTTGATGTCAAAGGGGAAGAGTGACATGGTGTTTGAATAATGGTTATAATCAATGTGTCCCATCTTGTTGTGAAGTGATGAAACACCATCATGGTTGCCATCAAGTCCAAAGAGGATATTGTTAGCATCGATCTGATGTTGTCCTTGATGGCAACCTACTTGATAAAGTTGATGGAAACACATGCTTGATAAAGTTTTCCTTGATGAAAAGAAATGACTTAATGAGTTTATTAATGATGTAAATCTGATGTATCTACAAAGCAGCGCAGATTTAATGGAGAAAAGTTCTGCATGGGGGCGGGAGGCAATGGTAAGTGGTATGTCTGTAAAGCATACATACGGGTTTTTAAAAAAGCTGATAAGCATGTACATCGCATGAAATGTACGTGACAAGTAGCGTATGCCTATTTGCGCTCCAAAATTAGAATACCAAGGGGCATTACCATGGTTTTGGCACATAGTATTGAGTGCTGTATGGTTTATTTGATTACGTCCAAGAATACCATTGGAAGTTGTGTGGTTTTGGCTCATGGTATTGGTAAAAGTTAAATCTATTTAAGGAGAAGAAGATCATAGTGCAAGGGTGTGCATAAGTCTGAGTTTTAATGAATACTTCACTTTGAAGCATATCTGCATGGAAGGGTAACAATTTATTGATTGATCTGAATTAATAATGCACCTATGAAGAAAATGATGAAGAGGGATCTCTAGATTTGAAATGACTATGCATTTTCTAGATCTGTTTATGGAATTTTTAGATCTGAGATGAGGTGAATACTTTCTGAAGTGAAGGGTAAGATCTGAGCTATTTATCTGTTTTGAAGAGTTGCGCAGCCCTACAAAGTTTGAAGATCTATACGCAGGTTTGTGGCAGAGAAAGTGCGTATATACGCGGGTTAGCTTCAGTGAAAGCGTGTATGGAATGTGAGATCAATTCTGAAATATGTGTAGAAGTATATGCAGGTTTGTCTCTATGAAAGCGTGTATATACACAGGTTCAATGAAGTAAAAGTGCGTATGGAATCTAGGGTTTTGCTGAAGTATTTGGAATGAAATGTCTGATCTATTCTGTTGTTTTATTGCTATCTGTCAATGTTGTATTCACATAGATCTGGGTTGTTTGAATGTTGATTATGCTGCTGATTATGTTGATTAAAGATCAATTTGTTGGTTGATTGGTTGATGATTCAATGAACGAATTGATGGGGTTATAAGTTTCAGTTTGATGTATGATGAGCTTAAATGTGTGGAGTGGGTCCAGTTTGAAAATCTGATGAAAAGTGGCCTACAAGGTATGTTTTATGGAAGCTGATGGATCCAGTATGAAAATTAATGAAACGTGGTCCGCAGTGGTGCTGAGGGTCGAAGCCTTCAGTGAGGGGGTTGTAGCTCCCTTCCAGTGGTAGTTGGTAAACGAGAGCAGGGGGTAGTAGCTCCTTTCTAGGAGAGGCTGGTAAACGAGAGCAGGGGGTAGTAGCTCCCTTCCAGGAGAGGCTGGTAAATGAGAGCAAGGGGTTGTAGCTCCCTTCCAGGAGAGGCTGGTAAACGAGATAAGGTTGTAGCCTTCTGCAGAGGGGTGCCTGCGTGCTGGTATGAGTCTGTGCCAGTACATGGTTGTAAGAAGTTTTCTTTATAATAAATATTGAAGACAGATACGATGGTAGCAGTGGTTTTCTCCCAAATTGGGTTTCCACCTTAAATCCTGGTGTTCATGTGTGTTGCTTATGTGAGATGATTTATTATGTTGTTACTGCACAATTTTACTGCTTACTAAACATCTAATGAATGAATGACACAATGATCTAAGTAAAGAATTATCTGCATAATGAGATCTCTAGTAATACGCAAGTTTTATTAAGGATATCCACGTGTATACGCGAGTTGGATTCATTAAAGTAGCGTATGGGCTTTAGAGAAATAAAAAGTAAAAATCTTTCAGTTTGCACTACATACTAATTCAGCCCCCCCTCTCAGTATTTTTCCCAACAATAAATATGCAAGATCTTAAATTATTACTATAATTTTTTCATACTACATCGCTCTCGTTTCCTTCTTCCTCTTTCTCTGCTCTGATTCTTCTCATCCATAGAATCTTCTCCACTTTATCATTGGAATAAAATGCATCCAATTTTCCCAAACATGATCCCTTGACCCAATGGTGACATTACGATAATATTGATCCAAGAGTTTTCCATCTAGTAGCTATTTGGAAAAGGATTTTATCCATGCTTCTTAAGCAATGGGATATTGTTCAGTAGTTTGACCACACTCCTCATCTAACCTGACCTTGATTATCAACAAAACTTCCCCAACAACTTGAGCTACTCTCATGTTTCCATTCTAAGAAGTTATTCCAATGTTTATGTGTTTCATGCATGGACAATATGAATTTTTTAGTCCAAGTCATTACACTTGGTTCTCTAAATTTCTAATATTTTACCAATTGATAACATTTTGAGATGGAAAAATCCAGCTCCCATAGCATCCTCTTTGCAAAAAATTCCTTTATACTTGTTAGTATTTACTTCTTCAGTGTTATGCACTACACTCCATAAGGAAATCTCCAAGCGTATATCCCTTGTAGGTGGTCATAGCAAGATTAGGATCTATTCAATACCTAGAAACTGAGTAACTTGATCAACATTTAGCACTTCATTTCCATCCATCCATCTATCACTCTTCCATCATGGAAAGGTACAATAGTAATGACGGGATCCCTTAATTCAGACTTGGATCCTGATCATGCAAAGATAAATCATGATTTTCTGTATTTGGCTCTACTTTTTCTCTGCTCCAATTTTTTGTGGAATTTCAAATAAAAATTTTTCTTTGATTTTCTTAGGAACCCGCTTCATGCCACTTCTGCAGTCCCACGCTATATGACCAAAATTGTGACATTGATGGCATTCTATATCAAACTTAAGAAATAGAGAAACTAATTTGTAATTTCTACTATCATAGCCATTATAAAATCTGTCTTGTCTAACTGGAAACATACTTCTAGGATTTTTTTTATAACCTTTATAATCATTCCTCTAGTATGCTCTAAAATTTATTTATTTACGAATGAAATTAGCAGGGAAAATTTTAGGGGCTAACATTCATAGCTGGGTTAATTTTCGACACTTTTTTCCAAGAACCACTTCATCAATTTCCATTTTGAAAAAAATGATTTGCCCCAATTTTATAGTATACAACTATTTTACCTTGAAAATAGCCAAAATTTTATGCTGGAAAATATAAAATAATTAGAAATCTAGATATTTTGTAAAAATATCATCAAACATTTTACAATTTTCATATTAGGGACTAGTATGATTCACGAAGGTTTATAAACTCTAAGATAAACTCACATCCTTAAGATTTTCCCTGGAAATTAGTGAATGAATAAAAATAAATAGAGAATATCCTTAGGTTCCTAGATGAGTAGCATTCTCTTGATGATATCTTGAAGTTGGTTTCCTTACAGGAGGGTGAGACGTTTACTAATACTTATTATTACTTGTTTAAAAATAATATTCATTGACGTCATCCACATAAATTTTAGGAAGGAGATCACTAGAAATATTTCTCTACCTTTCATTGTGATTTTTCCTTTGTAAAATGATGACACCAATTTTAGTTTTTTCTTCATTTTTAATCTTGGAGCCTGCCTTACCTACATAAAGAGGACCTGATTTATCACATGGCGATTTCAGGAAACTAACAATGTTTTCTATTAATTGTGTGCTCTTCAAAATTTTATTGAGCTTATCAATATCAACTCTTACTAAGAAAACTTCTTTCTCATAGTTCTCATAATCTTATATTTTCTTCAACATTTGGTTTTTAATTGCTTCTTCTAATTGGATTTTCAAGGAGCTTGTAACACCCCCTCCCATATTTACGCACTTTCACTAGATTTCCCCGGGTAAATATGAGATGAGGGTGACTATGACAAGAATTAACCTCCTATGTGATCTTAAGGAAATGGAATCGACAACTTAAGACCTTACTGACTTCCCTTAGGTACCACAGGACCTCCGGGAGTACCCAACCGCTCAAGGTGTCAAACCCCTGAGGAAGCTCACTTTTTTTCCTAACCTAAAGCCCTAGTCACTCCCTAGACAAGTGCTCCATGTGAATATGGGTCCCTAATCACTCCCATAGGCCTACTTCCATGCAACTATGGAATTATATGCTCAGTTTTATGCTAGAGACTCTGAATTATTAGCCACATTTATAGGGATAGGAATCATGTCTCTGCCCAGAACTTAGTGAAACTTCCAAATAAGATAAATGACATAGAGAAAAAACCTTTAAACCAAAAATTGAAACCAAGAATTAAATTGACCATCCCAAAATGGGACTGACATTCTGTCAAACACTTGGTAAATATGAAACCTGTAGGTCATGAATGCAAGTCTAATCATAAAGTAATTAAAGCATATCTAAGGTTTAACATGAAAGTTCATTGGATTCTCACATTAGCTTTCATAACACCAATTAGGTATTGTATCCATTATTCATTCAGTTACAAGTAAAAACATGAGAAGAACCATGACTAAGATATTTCATAAAACCACGCTTACAACCATCATATAAACAAATAAATATAAATAAGATAACAACCATTAAAGCCACATAATAACTAGTATATTTTGTCATCAAAGAAAGAGAAACCTAGCTCTTACTAAACATAAGAAAAATTCAACTAGGTTTAGGACTTCCACGTTCCACTTGAAAATAGATTGGTTGAACCAAATATTTCTTTCATCCAATCACCCCTGTTCCATATTCCAAGCATGAAGTTGAGACCTCATGGGATACACCAATCCAAACAAAACCAAGGGAATCTAGAGGTTAAAACATCTCCACCATGCCCATACCTTGATCTTACCTAAACCAGTGTCGAGGTAACAAAAACAAACCAAGATTGGATTCATCAGAATTTCTTCACCAATACCTTGAGGAATTTTCCTGTCTCCACCCTAAATATTTACCATGAATCCCACCATTATTGATCGAGGGATTCCTAGGCCTTTGGGAATTTTACTGAGACCACCTCACCCAGATCCAAAATATTCCTTCAATCCAAGCTCAAAACTAAGAATAATCTCATCACACCATGGCAATCTAGAAATTGAAAGTATAGGATAAAATCCACTATACAACCCAACAAAACCCATTCCAATGACACCAAAAGAACAAAATACAAACATTCACATACCATGCCTGTAAAGACCAGCTAGGAAGTCATACATGCACCTGTTACCTGCAAGTATTCCTGTTGACGCTACTTGATCCTTGTGTTCCTTTGTGTTCCTTGTATTTCATATAATTTTCCTTCCTTTTCTTGCTTAATTTATTTCTCATCTTGGTGCTATTATCCTCTATGAGATTATTTCTAAAACTGTGTTGAAAAAAGACTTCCAATTGACACTCTAAGATCTTTTTATTGATGAGGCCTCTAATTTCTTCAAATTTCCATTGTTCCCTTCATTTTCTTCCTCGCATGCAACATGTTACCTTTCACCTTCCTTTTCTCCCAATTTCCATTATTTTCATAAACAATGTGCCAAAAATACCTTTTTTCCTTCCCAAAGACTTAGCCATTGCATTTTCCAATTTCCCCTTGGCCATAAACACAACAATTGATGTCCACTAGGATATTTTTCCCAAAATTTAGCTCGGAATAAATGTCTCTTTCCCATGGTCTTATGCTTGTTTCTCGTGGAATAAATGTACATGAAATTTTAACCCGGGGTTGTTATAGACCCACCCCCCCAGGGGAACATCATCCTCAATGTTAAACCACACATATACCCAACAAAACTACCAAAAACCAAAAACATACTACCTATGGAGATTTATAACCCAACTCGTTGTAGCATTTACAATAACATTATTCTCAAAAGAAAAACCATGATGTAAAACATGATAACATGATAACCATGCTACTTATTGGAGCTTTCTAACATAGCTCACTGCGGTATTTGCAATAGAAACCATACATGAATATCTACAAATACCAAGACCCATTTTCCTTCACTGGAAAATAATGAAGGATACATAGCCCACATTTGATAATCCATGTCCCATGTAGATTCATCGGGCCAAAAGTGCTTCCATTGCACTTTAACATGATCGAATGCTCTCTTTTGGAGAACGAGATGTTTATGCTATAATATGCATTGAAGTTCTAGCTGGAATTATCCTTATTTCACCACCTGCAATATATAATAATCAATCAAATTTTGAACATAATTTACATATATTTTAATCAATGAAACATGAAAAACATCATGGAATTTCACTATCGGAGGCAGTGCCAGTCTATAGGCCACTAGTCCAATCCTCTCAAGGATCTCAAAAGGCCCAAAATACCGTGGTTCTTGCTTGGCACATGATCTGATACTCATGGAGATATTCTTGGGATTGATACTCAAATACACATGCTCCCCAACTTGAAACTCATTAAATTTCCTATGCTGGTATGCATAAATTTTCTTCCTATCCTGTGCTATCTTTAGATTCTTCCTTATAACCTGTAGTTCCTATTCCATGTCTACCAACATGTCTGGTCTAATAAGTACCCTTCTCAATGGATCACTCCATCTGATGGTTGTGTTACAAATACACCCATACAATGCCTCAAATAGACTCATCCTCAGTGAAACCTGATAATCGTTATTGTAAGAGAACTCGATGAATCAAAGGTAATCCACCCATCTCCTCTACTGATGCATGTCGTACATCCTCAACATATCCTCAATTATATTGTTGACCCTCTATGTATTCCCATATTTATATGGGTGATAAGATATACTGAAGGCAAAATCTCTCCCCAAACCTGCAAACAACTCCTTCCAAAACTTGGAAGTAAACTTGGCATCCGTGTTCGACACAATATTCTTTAGAACACCATGCAATATCATGATGTATTTGATGAAGACCCATACTACCTCACTAGCTGAATAAGTATTATTTATTGGAAATAAGCGAGCTACCTTTCTCAACCTATCTACCATAACCATGATATAATAATGTGGCATCAATTTCCTCAAAAGAGTTGTAATGAGATCCATGGAGATTACCCCCCATTTCCATTCCGAAATTGTAATAGGCTAAAGCAACCCACCTAGATGCTTACACTCTTATTTGACATGCTTACAGTCAAAACATATATGATACAAATTTATGCAGGAATGAAACAAAATAAAAATATAACCATAAATACAAGATGCAGTGGAAATATAACTTCATTTCATTAATATCAAATGACTAAAATATTCTGACAGACGGAATGCAAATAAACTAGATAGGGTGTTGATAGCTTATCTCATAGAAGACATGTGGTGGCTACAGTCCTCTCAACTATGTTCGAATGAGGCTCGGAGGCCTATTCATTATTGAGAAACAATGGAAAACCCTAAACATCCAAAAACCTAACCCTAGGAGATGAAACACCAGATTATGGGCCCCTTCATGGTAAATTGGTATATCAATTTCTCAGGGTCGTAACTCTGGCATACTATCTCTATTTCATGCACATGATACATCATTAGAATGATCTATCCGAGGACTAAAACTACTAATAATGAATATTGAGTCTTCAACTCATATTCGTTGAACCTTTCATGCCCAAAAAACATCATTTAGGGCCTTAAAACAACTCCGAAAGTTTAGGACTCGATAACCTGCTAAAAATAGTAAACTGCACTACAACTAAGGAAACTAAAATATTGAAAGAAAAAATGGTGGGGCCCCTAGTAGAATAGGCATGTGGCCACCAATATCCACCTGGATCAATCTCTCAACAAACTCTGCTACTACCTTCTTCATATTTGGCCAATAGTAGAAATTCTTCACTATTGTCAACATCTTTTGGTATCTTGGGTGACCTGAATATGGTTTAACATGAAAATTCTTTAATATATTCTTATTCAGTTCACTATCATTTGAAACATAGATCCTGTCCCTAAATCTCACCAATCCATCTATGTTCCCTGTTGTAACCTTTGCATAAGCTCCCTACACATGTCATCCTGCTATCCTTCCTGTAAGATCGTATCTTATAAATCTATCCCATATGAACTCACTTTCCTGTTGTCTTTCCTGTAATATCCTATCCTCTAAATATGTCCCATATTAACATGGTTCAATTGTGATTTCCTACTGAGAGCATTTGCAACCTTATTCTTTGATGCAGGAGCATTAGGCTCAGCAAATTCTTTGTATTTTAATAGATATAGGCGGTCTTGTATTTTATAAGAAATTGGATTCCTATGAAATGATTTGTTTGGAGTTGAGTCATTTCAATATTTTAAATAGGATTAATTAAAATCTTAAGAGGATTTTTGTAAATGTTCTCAAATGTTAGAGAACATTAGAGAATTAGGAATTAGTAGATTTGGGAATTAATTATAAATCCTAAATTAGAATTGGTTTCATGAATTTGGGGATGAAAAAGGATCCTTAGGGATTATTTTAGTCAAATGAGGACTTAGAGGATTCTTAGGAATTGTTGAGAAGATAAAGGATCTGAAACCAGAATTTGTTTCAGAACCATTTGTATAAATTATAAGCCTCAAAGGAACAAAAATTAGGAGATAAAGAGAGAGAGATTCAGGATTATATAGTCAAAAGTTTTCATTGTAGCCTACGGGAAACAGGAAGAAAGAGGCCACTGATTTGAATATCAGGCCATAAGAGAATTCCAATGTAAATATTGATTGTTAATACAAAGAGTAGATTCCAAATTCATATGTTGTATAAATGTACATTGATTGTTGAGGTATGATTTATGAATAAATAAGAGAGATTGCATATGGAAAGAGATGGGATAACCAAAGTATTTGAATTTGGAAATAGCTGAAGATTATGTTTCTATCATGAGATATAGAAATTCTGAATGTATGAGACTTTGTGTTTAACATTGAATCTTGTGTGGAATTGTGTGTCAAATCTGAATTATCGATCATGGAATGGATCGATGACACAGAAGAGGAATGCTCCTTTAAATCGATATCTTGAGTATATTGTGTAAGAGCCAACAATCGGGCTTGGAATCATATGTTCCAGATGCATATATAGATGAGAAATCTAAGTTTTAAAACTTAGAGAAGAACAATAATAAATCTGGGTTGAGAGAAAGAGTACTGGTCGAATTGTGCAACAAAAAATTGAATGGGAAGAATGAAATCATGGGAATTCTTTAAAATGATGAACCGTTAAATAGAATAACAGTAGAAACATTGTTTGATGAGGATCACACTTTGAAATTGGAATAATTGGTATAAAATTCCATACTCAGGATAGAACATGGCTCTATTGAAGCCACGAATTGAATCAAGGAAGAAGTCATAAAGTGATGGCGCAGAAGAAAACTACACGTTGAATGAAGAAAGTGTGGACGAAGACACAACAAAAGCATAAATTAAGCACATGGAAAATTTGTTCTATTTGGAACTATTAGTTGATTGAATGTGAAACCATGAATTGGTAAAGAAGCAAACCTAGAAGGCAATTTCAGATAGCAGTAAATGGTTTTCACACAACTCAAAAGTGGCAAGTGATAAAGTGTAATAGATTAAGGAGTGCTATAGTGATAAAGTGCTATTCACGGGGAGAAAAGACAAGAATAGGAAAATGAGATGAGTGGTTGAAAAATACTGAGAGGGGGGGAGTGAATCAGTATTTAGTGCAAACAATAAAATTTTTTACTTTTCCCTTTCTAAAAACCCATACTCTACTTTCTTGAAGCCAACTCGCGTATATACGTGGATATCCTTTACAGAACTCACGTATGTCCAGAGATCTAATTATGCATTTAATTCTTAACTTAGATCATTGCATTAGTAATTCATCAGATGTTTTAGAAAATAGTAAACAAGTGCAGAAAGAACATAATAATCATCACACATAAGCAACACACATGAACACCAGGATTTTAGGTGGAAACCCAATTCAGGAGAAAACCACTGTTTCCGTCGACTCAGTCTTCAATATTTATTATAAAGAAAAATTCTTACAACCATGTATTGGTGCAGACTCATACCAACACGCAGGCACCCACCTGCAGAAGGCTACAACCTTCTCTCATTTACCAGCCTCTCCTGGAAGGGAGCTACAACCCCCTGTACTCATTTACCAGCCTCTCCTGGAAGGGAGCTACGACCCCCTGCTCTCATTTACCAGCCTCTCCTGGAAGGGAGCTACAACCCCCTGACTGAAGGCTTCGACCCTCAGCACCACTGCAAACCACGTTTCATCAATTTTCAAACTGGATCAAACAGCTTCAACACAATCCTTCACTTATCAACAAACATCCTTTTCCCATTGCATCAAACAGAACAGTGAAACCACTGTAACCAGAATATCAGAGATAGCCCAGACTTCAGAATAGATATGCAGAAACTCAATCAGCTTTGAGCAACCATCAGTTCAGATACCATACGCGCTTTTCTTTAAACAGATCCGCGTATACACGCGCTTTTAATGTAACGAACCCGCGTACACATCTGTGCACTTTTCAGAAAAAGACCCTAACAGTCCATACGCGCCTTTGTTTAAACAGATCCGCGTATACACGCGCTTTCCATGAAAGGAACTTGCGTATAGATCTATAAAAGATAAAATTTGCAGAACAAACCAGATCTATGAACTTACCCAGATTTCTTCAATTTCTTCAATAGATTTGTGCCAGGTATTCATTACTTCTTTTTAGATCATCCTAGAGATTCATCATTTCTAGATCTAGAGGATTTGAATCTTCATCACATTCATAGGTGCATCATAGATTCAGATCTATCGATTAAGAACAGAGTTCAACCATACAGATAAACTTCAGAGTGAAGTATTCATTAATGCCCAGAAACTTGCACACCCCTAGCACACTGATCTTCTTCTCCTTATACAGATTATCCCTTTTTTAATACCATGAGCCAAAACCACATCTCTTTCGATGGTATTCCTGGACGGGATCAAATAGACAATCCAACGCTCAATACAATGGGTCAATACCATGGTAAAGTCTCTTGGTTTTACAAATTTAGAGTGTAATTAGGCATACACGACTTGGCACGTACTTTTCCACGTGCATACGCTACTTCTCCTAAACAAACCCACGTATGCTTTGTGATACACACTTTACATCATTGTTCTGTCCCTTACTGATATTTCTTTCTCTGGTACTTCTGAGCTGCTTGTAGAACATCATATTTACATCATTAATAAACTCATCAAGTATCAAATACAACTTCATCAAGTAAGTTGCCATCATCTTCATCAAGTGGGTTGCCATCAAGGACAACACATTGCATCATATTGCCAACAGATGAGTGGTTTAGGAAAACCACCAAAGATTCATCACACCACCTTATCACTATAAGCAGTAAATTTTTTAAGGATGCGATAGTGGTTGGGGTTTGACACATAGAACATCAAAACTACCTATTTCGCATAGTTTTAAAACATTAAATATCGTGGAGTTTGAGATGCGATTGATGTCTATTTGGTGAATGGATATGATTGACAGTGGATATGTGAGTTGGGTAAGCTGTGGGCCCAAAAAGGTTTGTTTTGTTGACATCGTATGTGTTAAACCAAAAAATACAACCAAGGAATTAATTTTGTCATATTATATTTATATGTTGACAATTTGGGGTTTTAACCAAAGTTGAGTTCATAAATATGAAATCGAAATAAGGTGGGCATTTACTCTTTTTATAAAATAAATAATGTGTAAAATGATTATAGCAAAAAAAAATGTATGCTGTTGCATATTTTTGGTTTTACGCAGCTGTTGCTGCGTCAAGTGGTATCAGAGTTCGAAAAATCTCTTTTGAAGTTTTTTTTTTTTTTTAATTAAATTAGACAAAATGCATGTGTGATGAAGGAAGTAAGAGGAGATCAGATCCTAAATCTGATAAGCATCAGATACACAGAGTTGATGTGTAACAGGCATTTGCAGAAATACATAAGAACAATACAATCAAAGTACAAGTAAATTAAGAGAACAAGGTCATGTAGAGATCTTGAAGGTGAGATAATGTGTTTTATTTTAATCTAGTTTGAAGATTGTGGTTGCAAAATTTTGGTTGCAGACAAGATGAAAACAAAGAAAGGTCAAATTATTAAGAAGCAGTGATGGAGGAACTAGTAAATATTTCTAAAAGAAGGAAGGTGACTGAGTGTAGTAGCGAAAGGAACAACAGGTTCAAGAGAGTGAACCAAAAGAATACCTAGGAAGAGGTCAAGGTCAGAGAGGAAGCTTTATAGGGTATTGAGTATCAAAAGGAGATTGCTATAAGAGAAGGCTATGTTGCAGATCACCAATCGAGCATGGATGAGCTCATGAGGAAGATGGCCATGGAGGCTCAAAGAATCGGTTATGAAGATAAGATAAGTGACGAGGATCAAGAGAGAGATATTGTAGTGATGAAAGTACAATTGGAGGTACTACAAGAGTGGCTACACGAAAAAGAGAATGAATGCCGAAAGCATGGATGGAGAATGAAGAAATGGGTTAGATGGAACCTATTGCAAAAGAAATGGAATGCTAAGCTGATGAACTAGTTCAGAGAAATTGAACAGATACATATTTCTTTGTTGGAAAAGGAAAAGGAGTTGAATCTGAAATCTATTCAGATTAATGCTGAGATAGAAAGATCTTAGAAATAAAAGGATACATAAGGGTCTTATGTTAATATATAGTAGAACATTAAAGATGAATTAACAGAGGAAGAAGGACCATCTAATTATCGGTCAACAACAAGTGAAGGTGTGAAAAAATGTGTAAAGTTTCCAAATTCTACCCCAATTGAAATTGTTGAGTTATATAGAAATTTAGATCTTCAAAGAAGAGAATTCGAAAAGCAGAGGATCTATACTTAAGATGAATTGCTGAAAGAGAAAGAAAAATAAATTGTCATCAATGATAGTCAGGAAGCAGAAGATAAGGTTGTAAGAATGATTCAACAGAGAGATATTCTTGAAACATATGATATGAAGGAGAGACTAGTTGACAGTCTCATGGAGAATTTAAATTAGCATATTGATGTGCTGACAAAGGAGTTAAATGAAAACTCAAAGCAACATACTAATATGTTGTCAGAGGAGGAAGAGACATTGAGACCTTGTATTTTTAATACTGATAATTCATGTGCTCATTATGTAGGTAAATGAGGATAGAAAATGAAAAATGTCAAAGAATTTAATGAAAAGGAAACTATCTTAGATGAAAACATAGTGAAAAATCATCATTCTATCATGGTGATTGGTACAATGGAGATAACCTTGGAAGTTGGGAAGAAAGATAATAAAGTTTTTCTGAGTCCTAAAAGAGACTTACAACTGAAACAAGAAGACTTGGTGACTTGATCATCAAATTAGACCATTAGGTATTGTGAATTTGAAATTGATAATTTGACTGTGTTTATAGGTATTGCAGAAGAAAATCCATCTCTTGGAGTTTTCTTTAATGAAGATGAATTGTTGCAGCAAAAGGAACCCATAGATTACTTAATTCATAAGGAGGGCATCTACAAGGAAGGTGAGACCATGTCTCATATGAAGGAACTTGTTATTGTTGATGACAAGGAGGAGTTGGATTATCTGATTGACCAAGAAAGGACTGTAGGACAGACCCTTAGAACTGTGACAGTGGTGGAGAATCAGAATTATATTTTGATAAAGGATGAAGATACAGAGTTTGAAGAAGCTGAATTGACTGTCAGAATCAATCAAGGAATTGAAGGAAAACCACTAAATGTTGTCAAGGAAGAAGAAGAAGGATATGCTAAAACTGAATTGCAACATATTGATGATATGTTTGAAATGAAACAAGTACAAAATGAATGGATGAAATTCTTGCTGGAAAAAATTGTGCCAGAGAAAGGAATTGTAGACAATGATGTGGAAATGTTTGAAGTTGTAGAAGAGGAAAAAGAAGATACTAGTTTGCCAAAATTAATTATGCTTGCTAGTATACAAAGAACAGTCAAGGAGTATATTGCTACAACCAAAGAATCAGAAGATAATTTATTTTTTGAAAATGAATTTGCAGGTAGTGAATAGAAGAAGGATGTCACAGAGGGAGATATCTTAAGAGATATTCAGGAAGTTTGGGAGGCAGCAACAGTATTTGGAGAAATATCTACAAGAGTATTTGGAGTAGTATCTACAACAATATTTGCAACATAAATTGGAAGCAACAACAAATGTCATAATGGTTACCAGTCAGAAGATAACCTGGACATGGAGATTGAAAGCATAAGAAGGTTGATGATGAATGTGTATCAGAAGAAGACAACAACAAGAAAGCAAATAAACAACAACAAGGAAAGGAAAATAACAAAATGTGAAAACATTGCTAGTGGGAAGATGCAAAATAGAGTATGGAAGCCTGAAAAAGTGCAGCTAAAGAATGATACAACTTATGGAAAACAACAAAATAGAGTATGTGATCTAGGAGGCTATAGGTTGGAAGCACATGATCAGGAGATCATGATTATTTTCTACATTGGGAGTCTGATGCAGGAGCATTAGGTTCAGAAAATTCTTTGTATTTTAATAGATATAGGGGGGCTTGTATTTTCTAAGAAATTGGATTCTTATGAAATGATTTTTTTGGAGTTGAGTGATTTTAATATTTTAAATAGTATTAATTAAAATCTTGAGCGGATTTTTGTAAAAGTTCTCAAATGTTGGAGAACATTAGAGAATTAGGAATTGGTAGATTTGGGAATTAACTGTAAATCCTAAATTAGAATTGGTTTCATGAATTTTGGGATGAGAGAGGATCCTTAGGGATTAGTTGAGTCAAATGAGGACTTAGAGGATTCTTAGGAATTGTTGAGAAGATAAAGGTTCTGAAACCAGAATTGGTTTCTGAACCGTTTGTATATATTATAAGCCTCAAAGGCATAAAAAAGAGGAGATAGAGAGAGAGATTCAGGATTAGATAGTTAGGGGTTTTTATTGTAGCCTACGGGAAGTAGGAAGAAAGAGGCCACTGATTTGAATATCAGGCTAGAAGAGAATTCCTATGTAAATATTGATTGTTAATACAAAGAGTAGATTCCAAATTCATATGTTGTATAAATGTACATTAATTGTTGAGGTATGATTTTATGAATAAATCAGAGAGATTGCATATGGAAAGAGATGGGATAACCAGAGTATTTGAATTTGGAAATAGCTAAAGATTGTGTTTTTTTCATGAGCTACATAAATTATGAATGTATTAGACTGTGTGTTTAACAATGAATCTTGGGTGGAATTGTGTGTCAAAGCTCAATTATCGATCATAGAATGGATCGATAACACAGAAGAGGAATGATCCTTTAAATCAATATATTCAGTATATTGTGTAAGAGCCAAAAATTGGGCTTGGAATGATATGTTCCAGACGTTTATATAGATGAGAAATCTAATTTTTAAAACTTAGAGAAGAATAATAATAAATCTGGGTTGAGAGATAGAGTACAAGTCAAATTGTGCAACAAAAACTTGAATGGGAAGAATGAAATCATGGGAATTCTTTAAAATGATGAAACATTAAATATAATAACAGTAGAAGCATTGTTTGCTGAGGATCACACTTTGAAATTGGTGTAATTAGTGTAAAATTCCATACTCAGGACAAAACATGGCTCTGTTGAAGCCACGAATTGAATCAAGATAGAAGTCATAAAGTGATGGCGCTGAAGCAAACTATACGTTGAATGAAGAAACCATGGAATAAGACACAACTGAAGAAGAAATTAAGCACATGGAACACTTGTTCTATTTGGAAATAGTAGTTGACTGAATGTGAAACCATGAATCGGTAAAGAAGCAAACCTGGAAGGCAATTTCAGAAAGCAGTAAACAATTTTCACACAACTCAAAAGCGGTAAGTGATGAATGGTAATAGATTAAGGAGTGATATAGTGACAAAGTGCTATTCACACAGAGAAAAATCAAGAATAGGAAAATGAGATGAGTGGTTTAGGAAAACCACCAAATATTCATCGCACCACCTTATCACTATAAGTAGTAAATTTTGGAAGGAAGCGATAGTGGTTGGGGTTTGACACGTAGCATATCAAAACTGCCTATTTCTCATAGTTTCAAAACATTAAATATTGTGGAGTTTGAAATGCGATTGCCGTCGATTTGATGAATGCATATGATTGACGGTGGATAGGTTAGTTGGGTAAGCTGTGGGCCCAAAAAGGTTTGTTTTGTTAACATCGCATATGTTAAACCAAAAAATACAACCAAGGAATTAATTTTGTCAGATTATATTTATATCTTGACAATTTTTGGTTTTAACCAAATTTGAGTTCATAAATATGAAAATGGAATAAGGTGGGTATTTATTATTTTTATAAAAGAAATAATCTAGTAAATGATTATAGCAGCAAATGTGATTTTGAAAAACATGTATGTTGTTGCATATTGTTGGTTTTACGCAACTGTTGCTACGTTATTCTCATTACTCTTGATGTATATAATATCTAAGTCAAGCTCGCTAAGGGTATCCAACCATATAGCATTCCTGGAATTAAAATTCGGTTGGTAAAGCAGATATCTTAATCGACTATGATAGCTCATCAAAACAAACCTCCTGCCAAGAAGATAATATCTCCACATCTTCAAGGCATGGATAATAATTTCGAACTCAATATCATGAGTCACATAGTTCTTACCGCGCTTATTTAATTTCCTGAATTGATAGAATACCACCTGTCCCTCCTACATAAGGACTCTGCCAAGCCCTCTCTTTCACGCATATATACACCCTATGAACTCTTTATCTGGATTTGCAATCTTTAACACTAGATCATTTTTCAACAACTGTTTCAACTACTGAAAAATGTTTGCACACTCCTCTGTCCATTCGAAATTATCACCTTTCCTCTTGAATGATGTAATAGGATATGCAGTGTGTGATAAGTTCTTGATGAACCTCCTATATTAACCTGCTGACCCCATGAATGATCTGAATTTTGCCACATTTCTAGGAGATGCCCACACCATGATAGCCTTTATCTTTTCCAGATCTACTGCTATGTAATTCTTGGAAACGACATGTCCCAAGTAGTGTAATTTTGTCTTAAAAACACTACACTTGATAACCTTAAAATACACATGATTCTCTGTTAGCAATCTCAACACTACTACTAAATTCGCGGCATGCTCTTCCTCATCCTCAGAATATACCAAGATGTCATCAATGAATACAATAAAAAACTTTACGAGATAATGATGCAACACACTATTATTCAAACACATAAAAGTAGCTGGAGAATTATTTAAACTGAATGGAACTAAAAAACACTCATAATTCCCATACCCAGTCCTCAAGAAAGTCTTGTAAATTTCCTCTTCATTGATGCGTACCTGATGATAGCCTAATTGCAGATAAATCTTTGAGAACAATTTTTTTCCCTTCAAATGATGAAACAAGTCATTGATCCTCGACTACAGGTACATATTCTTGATGGTCACCTTGTTCAACTACCTGTAATCAATAGAAAATCTAAGAGTACCATATTTATTCTTCACGAAAAATATCAATTCACCCCAAGGAGATACACTTGGCCTAATGCATCCATTTTCAAGCATTTAATTCAACTCTACTATTTTTGGTGTGCTCATAATTCAAGATTCCTTTTATGTTGGTTTTTACCCTGGTACCAACTCAATATAGAATTCAACTTCCCTACAAGGAGGAAAATATAGAATATTTACTAGAAACACATCCTAAAACTGATGCAATAATGTGTACCTCTTGAATATTTATGCATCCTCAACATACTTTCCATTTTCACTGGAAATATGAACTACAAACATCACGCACCCTTTTCTGCAATTGTGCTTATCTTGCATAATTATTACCATACGTAGTGATGTAGGATTCTTCTTTCCCTATAATATTCTATTCTCTCCATTATCATCTAGGCACTCAATAGCCTTTTCATAATAGTCTACTTTGGTCTTGTGAATCTACAACTAGTCCATACCCAAAAAAATACTATACGATCAAAACGTAAGTACATTCAAATGTGTTTTTGTAGGCATACCATTCAACTCAAATGCGCAAGTTCTTACCCAATGACAAGCTCTCTTCTTCTTACCGGTAGCCAACCACACCAACCAAGATTCTTCATGCACTTATTTTCCGAAGACACACTTATCCACCAAGTTAAGATTAACATAACTATAATTAGTTCTAGGATCAATCAAAATAGGAATAAATTGATCACAAATATTACCATCCATCTCAATAATAGATGCATGGTGATCCACTTTCCTCTTATAAACAAAAGCATAAATCCCAGGAGTACAATGAACAACATCCCCAACTGTATACGCATCCTGAGAACTATAGATATGAGGCCTAACACCCTAGTAGAATGGAAAATCATTCCTACGATGATATTTTCCACATATTCAACACTACAATGATGCTCTACCAACACCTCTAGTCTCATGGTCTCCAAGCTACGACACATGTCCCTCATCAACTACATTGAACTTATTGTAAGGAGAAACATCATTTTTCTCACCTGCATCCTGAGGTCTTCCTGAGGTCTTCCTCTCTTCGGTGGCCATTTCTATTTTACTTTCTCATTTCCCTTCAAGTCATGTTTAGTATAAAATTTTGACTTTGACTACTCATAACAATGCTTCAATTTTTGAATGAATTATTCTAATGATCTGGGCTTCTAAAACTCAATCCACTCTCTATATGTTTCTAGAGCTCCATAGATGAATATATAAATCTTAGAATTCTCCTCCTTCAGATATAGAACATACCTAAACAACTCCGAGAATCTGCTAGTATACTCATAATTTATCATAGAACCCATCTGTAGCTCATAAAAATCCTTAGATATATCATCATAGTACCTCTCTGATATCCTTTCGAAATAATCTCAAATCAATTATTCTGCCTTAATTCCCTTTACATTCTTCACATTTTCCCACTAGAATATCTTCTTTCCCATTGAGCCTGAAGGTAGCTATCTTGTCTTTCATGTTTTATGAGTATCTATGAAATTTGAAGAATTTTTTCATCCAAAGCAACTGTGCCTCTCCATATTATGACTTATTCATCTCTCTAATGAATGTAGGAGGCTTCACTTGAATTCCTTAGGAAAATACTCCCTCCTCTTGTATGGATGATGATGGTATTGGTTGTGATGATGTCTCCTGGATGAAGAACAAGAATGATGCCCATACATACTAGTCTTCCGATCAGGTGTATCTAATGATTTTCCACCTTTGAATATGTCCCCTCTATCCATCTTGTATCCGGGCTGAGATTTGATACAATAGGCTCCGTTAGTTTTCTCTTCCTACTCTTGACTAATCCTCAACCGTCCCTATTTATACAACTCTGACAAGCTCTAAAGTATTGTTTCATTAACCTCTGTTAACTTCTCCTGAGCCCTTGCAAGTCTTTCCTGGGCCTCAACCAACCTATCATTTTCTTCTTTGTAAGTTCTGATATTTACCCTCAAGCTCCTTAATGTATTTTCTATACCAGGAGAATACACTTCTCCTTGGTGCCCAACTGATATGTAGGAAGTATCACAGGAACTGTAGTCTACCATTTTTATTTCCATCTTGGATTCTCTTCTTCCTAAAAGTATACCAATGTTGGCTTTATGGGGCCTTGACCTAGGTTCACAGTGACTACGTAGTCCAACAAAACCCCTAATATCGGCCCTTTCGAAAATGATTTTCTTGCACAAACTCTCAAGTCTCACCCGAGGCAATATAAGGGGATGCTAGAACTAGGTTTCAACATCCAAAGGGATAGACGACAATGAATTTATGGATTTTCCTTCTTATTAGAACTCAACAGTTCATATCTATCACTGTTAATAGCATTGTTCAACATAATTGTTGAACTTACTTAAAGATTGCACGATATTAATTATTCATTCATTAAACACAATAAATAAGCACAAAATGAATTGTGTTATTAAGTTACAGAAAAAAACCCTTATTCATCATAGTCATTCATAAATAGTAAGTAAAATCAAACATGTCAATATAAATAAGATATTCTCAATAGTCCATTCATTCATATCTAGATTTGTCTCATACAATCACTTTCTACCCTCGGAACACATTTGCAAGGGCCTACACACACAACTTCAGTATTTCCTAAGAAGGGAAAATTTTAGGGGCTAATATTCGTAGGTGGGCTAATTTTCCATGATTTTTCCAAAAAAAATATTCACCAGTTTCCATTTTTTTGAAAATTGATTTGCCCAAATTTTATAGTATAAAATTATTTTACCCTAAAAATCACAAAAATTGTATATACACTAATATAAAATAATTAGAAACCTAAATATTTTTACAAAAATATCATAAAAAAATTAACAATTTACATATTGGGGACTATTAATATTCGCCAAGGTTTCTAAAATTTAAGATAAAATTCCATCCTTAAAATTTTCCCTGTTCCTAAGGTCTCCATGCACACAAATATAGGAGCCTTTTCCTCTAACCCAAGCCACAAACTCTAACTCAGTATTACATCCAAATTCATTCCATATCAACAATCATAACCTATCTATACATTATATCTACACTCCTTATATATATTTAACTTTTAAAATACCATGGTCGAAAACCATGGGCCGAGTCCAACGTTTCAAACAATTCCCATGTTGTTACATAATTAAGGGGCTTTGACCCACCCCAAAGCCCTTAATACTAAAAATATACTTCGCGTTGTGCACTCCACTCCTCGATTTGCTGAGTCTTTACTTCACAGGGGATCCTAGCTCCAACAGGCCCCCAACAGAAAAATGTGGCTCGTCCTGAGTCGCAATGGTGGTGCGCCCTTGATCTTGACTTTGATGCCACTCAAAACATAATTCAATGGAGGAACTGTATCGGTGCACTACTTTGAAAAATATTAGACTTCTCCCAGAAGCAGTTCTGTGATGTATTCGACCATCTTCTGCTCCAATCCACTTTGAGTTGTGCACAAATATTTAAGCTTCTCCACAATTTGGGAAAGTTGAATGACTTCAACTTCCCACAACTTCATCCAGGCGATGAATAGCTACTCTTTCTGGTGCATCTCCTCAATATTTTCTTGTAATACTTGACCCTCTTGGCGACGGGTAATTCTCTGAATAGGTGCCAAGGTCTTTGGAGTGACCTTGATTTGATCCAGATGCTCATGATTCTCACACAACTCAGTCTCAATATTTTTCACTTATGGCTCCTCTTGTAGTGAGGACCATACATCATATATTCACCAAATATGCTCGTACACTCATGTCTGCGAGACACAATCTTCACCGTGGTGACCTTGAACTCCATTGTGCGCTACTCTCAAACTTCTAGTGGAGTGGTCGGCTGCAATTTCATTTTTAGCTCAACGATATTCATCTCCATATTGATGCATACCTCATTCATTCTGGCCTTGAAGTACTTGATAGCTGTGGCTAGGTTGGCCACTTTCTCCTCAGGCATAGTTGCAGCTATAATATCAAGTTCTGGTAGCTCGTTGCATGCCTTTGAGATCACTTATTCTAGCTTCTGCCACTATGCTGCCTCTGCCTCGTGTTCCTGAATAGCTACCTATTTTTCTGTAGCCATGCTCTAGCCTTCCTGCTATGCATCCTGAATAACCAGTAGAGCTCGTTGTTCTCTGATCTTTAGCTCCTTGATGATTCCCTGATGGAACTCATGAAAGGATTATAAAGGTACCACGCCAACACTCAATGTAGTGTTCTGCCATTGGGTTGCCTACTTCATCTACTAAGCTATGTAAAAATGAAGCATGCCTATAGGAATAGATACTATGCGAGTATATATAGTCAGCACAAACTATTGTGCAACTACACTCATATTAGTCTGTGTGCCTCTCGATGGAACCACACTCGCTTGCAACACACTCACATGCACTTTCAATTCATGTAGTCACCTGTGCACATCCTCCAATACATTATTGTAATTCTCTTTGAAATTTCCCTATAAATTTTCATTGATATTTCAGACAGTATCTCCTATTTTTTTGATGTCCCCATCCATGAGGAACATTTCTTTTAGACCAACGAATTTGTCGAACCTAATCTTCTTTCACGCGCCACCCTTCTCTGGCTGCCTTCGGTTTGTAATAAACGAAAAAAAGGGGCCAGTATATGCCCAAATTTCTGCCAATATCATCCCATTAATTTTTTAGGAGCACTAATTCAATATCCTTTTGCCTAGTTGGCGTATTTAGCTTCACCCCACTCATTTATGTCGTATCTACACGTTCCTGCCATAGATTTAACCAATCATATAGCCATCGACTGATGCTATATTCTACATATTCATCTTCAACCATGTATGAGAGCTTATAAGATACCTCAACGAGGTCCTTCTTCACATGTATGTGGGTGTGGTCGAAATCCTCTTTGAACTCCATAATTTTTCAATATTGTTCGACACTTCTTGGTGACAACCAGGGCTTTTGGTTGATCATTTTTATTAATCTCATTTTCTCTCTGACCTAGAAAATATTATTAGACATAACCCTCTCTGGTTCTATCAAATTCCATAGTGAAGCATATCGGGTTTCTTCGCAATGGTCAAGGTCCGCAACATTGAACTACGACCCATGAGGTTCCCTCTATCCATCAAGGAAATCAGAAGTAGGAGTTAGGCATAGTGAAACTGCATTCCTTCTTCCTACGTCTCCCAAAAATATTCAAGGAAATCTTGACATAAATAGCCATCCCAATTTTGTACCATGCCCTTGGTGCACTCCACACTAGAGAAATTACAAAGGCGGAAGCCTCCTCTCCGCGTCTCTTCCTCATGATTTATCCTACCAAGATGTGTGCGGTGAAGCACATAATTTTGTCAGCAATAGAACTAATGAAATACCCCTGAGGTCCTTTGAAAGTCCGTATTCATTCTTTATTTGGTCTGCGAGCTGCTTGTCCTAGCGTTTTCCCACAAAAGCCTTTGCTGGGTACAATCCTTGACAGGGAAGGGTTGTGCTTCTTGTTGAGCCCTAAAGATGTCCTTTCCTTTCACCAAATTTCACTTCATTCCATTTTTCCTTTATTAGCTATAGGCTTAAAATATCAATAGGAATGATTAAAATCACTTTAAGAATGCATGCAATGACTAACTTATTATACTTTTTTGGTTTTGTTGTCATAGTGATTTTTGAGCAGACTTAGCTATAGAATGCAGTCATTCTGTATCGAGTCGCATATTCCGTAGCCATATTTATGTTTAAATAGGTTATAGGTGTCATTTGAGGGAAAGACGCATATGGTTAAATTCCAGAACTCTCCTACATCATTCCTTGTCCTCCACGAAGGCTGAGAAAAAATCTGAAAGTGGTTATGCACGTGGACAAAGCCAAAACCAAGAAGCAGACTTCTACAAGGATAAGGACTCTGTAGGTGTGTTTAGAAAAATACGAGTCCTCAATAGGAGTTCTAGTTTGATTTTGATTATAAAAGACACCTATGCCTATTTCTACTCAATGACAGTTATGTATTTGCTTATAAAAATAACTTGATGAACCGAGAAATAGTTAGTTGATGTTTTGTTGTTAGTTCTCAAAGACTGTGATACTCTGTTTCTGAGCATTTTTCCTTTAATGAAAGAAGTATAACTTTGATGCATGATCTGAAGCAACTTTAAGGAGTTAAGGATTCGTGTGCCAATCTGATGGTAGAGGGCCCCTACTGTCCGAAAGGCTTTGTGCATATTTTCTAGATAAGTTACCTTTAACTGTGTTTTGTTCTTAACTTAGGCATTTTTCTGAGTTTATCCTCTTGTATCATGCTTATGTCATTTAATTACATTGAATATTACAGTCAATCTTGTTATCATGATCTGTTCCAATATATCACTAATGCGTGAATGAGATACAGCTGTAGTACTCTTGAGTTAATTGCATTTTAGTTCGGTTATGTTCATTGCATTTCAGTTCTATTAGTTAATTGCATTTCAGTCCTGTTAATTAGACTTAAAAGACCCTCATTATTTTATAATATGCTCTTGTTCTTAACTTCTTCTAACACATCATTATCATATGACTAAGAATTAGTTATATCATTTTGAGCTCTTGACTGTTCTGCAATTTCTCATAATTTTACAAACAACCTTTTTCCCAAGTTGTTCCAAGAGATCTCTAACCTTTGAATGAGACTTAATAGTAACATTTTGAGTTTCAGAATGAGTTAATTCTAGTGTCATAAGTTATTTTAGCATAGGGTTCCTTACTATGTTGCAGATAATCTTTCCTCAAAATGTTCCAACAAATTTCTAACAACGGATGAGATTTTCTCTGTGATATTTTAAGTTGTTTTTTACTAAAGAGAACTCATTACATCAAAATAATCCTTTTCCCAGTTTGTTCCAACATACCTCTAATGAAATGAATTGGACTGATTTTAATGTTATGAGTTACTTTTCTTATCAGCTTTACAATCTGTGGATTAGCATTTTCTGTTCTTAGGTGCCATTCATAGTTTAGAGTATATTTTATTATGTTTTAGTGTGATCAGTAACTTCTCTTTGCTAGAAATTCAGTTCTTTTCCCCTTAGTATAAAAACACAAAACCAAAAACACTAGAAAAACACTAAGCACAATGAAATAGGAAGAGGATACCTAGGCACATATGATGCACTTCACTTCAACAGTTTACTAGCCCTGGTTGACAATTTATGACATCAATTTAGGAACACTAAGTTGAGTAGAAATTTTGATGCCGTTGTCAGGGAAGTGTAACTAGGTAGCCTTATTTATTACCTCTAAAAAAAAATGATATGCATAGAGAAAGAGACTCAAGGGGTAGATTTATAAGAAGCAGAAGCTTGATTCCTAGAACACCACTTGTTCCACCAAGACCAAGTGGCAGCACTCCTTCAACTCAAACCCACATCCCATACTATACTGATCATAGACTCCTAGAAGACTTAAGATCAGATATTCCATCCGAAAGACCTTCCACTTCATCCACTGAACCTGTCTTAGAAGAAGATTCAAGGACCCCTGCTAAAGACATAAACTTTTCCACTTCCAGAGAAGAATCATCCATGGTAGAAGAAGGGGGAGGAAGAGTCTTTAATGGAGAACATACATTATTTGGAGGAGGTAGAGGTAGAGGTAGAGGAGAAGGAGGTAGAGGTGAAGAAGGAGGCAGAAGAAGAGGTAGAAGGGAAATGGGAAGCTCTTTTGGGTTTCCTATAGTAGATGAAGAAACCAATGCAACTATGAAAAATATTTCACGCTCTGTCCTTCCAAACTTTTATGGACTCAAAAGTGAAGATCCTGAAACCTTCCTATTTGAATTTTAAGTCCTATGTAGAACCTATGTTTACTTACAATATGCCCAAAAACTGAAACAATTCCCTTCAACATTGAAAGGAGCAGCATTAAAATGGTTTATGAGCTTGATCAACAATTCTATTAGGACATGGGAAGACATGAAACATGAATTTCTAGAGAGGTATTTGGATTACTGTATGCTATTCAACCATAAGGAGGAATTGTTTAAAATGCTACAAAAAGAGGATGAAAATCTGGAAGATTTGTTGAAAAGGTTTAACTATAACATCAAGAGAGAAAAAATGGAAAACTTAGATCAAGATACTTTGAAAGCTCTCTTGTTGAAGACAATTAGGGATGAATGGCTAGATATCCTTAATATGATGGGAAAAGGGGATATATCTCAGCTCACATTACCTGAAATAACTGAATTATGTATCAACCTTTCAAGAGGGAAATCTAAAACTGTAAAAGGACCAAGAGACCCTGCTCTTGCAAGGGCAAGTAAGTCTGCTTCTGGGACAGTAAGTAGGGAAGAAATAGGACATATGCTTGATGAATTCAAATATGACATTTTAGGGAGTCTTAGTGAACAAATAGACACCCTTAAGTTACAAAACAAGCAAAAAGCTGAATCTGATGCCTTAGCAATCTTTTGTCCCAAATGTAGAAAGAAGCATGCCTTGAGAGAGTGCCCTTTGGATGCAAAAATAGTAGAGACTTGTGTAATTTTTTCAGAAAAACATGAGACCAAGAGTTGTCCTTCACTTCCTGGTCTTAAAGCTGTCTTTCAAGAAGAAACCCCTACAAATTCCACAGAATCTCTCAATTTTGTCTCTAGGAGGCCTTGGCAAGGACCTCAAACACAGGGATTCCATGATCAGCTGTATAATCAACCCCCACCAAATTGGAATTCTTGGTAGCAACCTTGGCCCCAATTCCAAAATCAATGTCAAACTTGGGCACAAGGAGAAAAAAATTCCTATGGAAGATACTCTCAGTATTATCAATATCCACCATCTTATCCACCATATCCAAATTTCCCTCCTCAACAAAATCCTCAACAAAATCCCCAACATCAAAATCCACCACTTCCATTACCATTTCCTTAGAAAGAAAATCAGTTACCTGCCCAACCCATATCAAACCCCAACAATAAAAATCCTCAGAACACATACATGATAGAAGGCCAACAGTTCCCAACCTATTTGATTACTCCTTTAGACCTTAATGATGTTCAAATTAGGTCTGGAAGAATACTTGAAAATAAGAAACCTTCTGTAATTATACAAGAGCAAAACAACTCTAAGGAAGATTCTCTACGGGTAAATAAAAGTTTTGAAGAGAACACATCTTTTCAAGACCCAAATATTGAAAAATCAAAACAAAAAGAACCAATAATTTCAACTCCTATATTAGAGCAGCCATGAACATTCACCTCTACACCGCCCTTTCCAGAAAGATTAAAAATTGATAGGGGTGTAGAAAAACAAATTATGGTGCCTAATTATGATTTCCTAGATGAGCTAAGGAATTTTTGTATTAAGATCCCATTATTAAAAGCTATCAAGGAAATTCCAATCTTAGCAAAGACAATAAAGGAGTTGAGAATGAAAAAAACAAGAAAAAGAATAAAAGAGACAGAGAAAATTCAACTGGCAGGAAAAATAGCAGACATCATGATGGGTAAGATTGCTATTCCAAAGTATCTAGACCTAGGAAATCCAGTCGTTAAATACACATCAATGGAACTGAGATCCAAAACACACTTATTGATTTAGGAGCAGCAATCAATATCATGAGTAGACAAATAATGGATAAACTAAAACTTCCTAATCTTCTTTTTACACCCACATTATTACAATTAGCAGACAGATCTGTGATTAAACCTGATGGGGTAATAGAAGACATTCCAATGTCCTTAGATTCTTGGGAGTATCCTGTGGATTTTATGATCCTAACTCCTAAAAATAATCTAGGAGGACATCCTATTATATTAGGAAGACCTTGGTTAGCTACAACTGATGCTTTCATTAGCTGTAGATCCGGTGATATGTACATCTCTGATGGTAGTTCAACCAATAAATTTACCTTGTATCCTCCAGCAAAAAAAATTACAGAATTAGATGATACTCAATGGATTGAGGATGAAGAAGACATACAACCTCTCTTCACAATTTCAGAAATTAGTGAAGATAGCCAGATTCTAAATACCTTAGAAAATTTTGAATCCTCTTCGAAATACAAACATGAACAATTTCAAGAAGAATACAACATTGAGTTTTTATCATCAAGATAGATGTCTCTTTACTCCATGGATAAATTTGGCAGCTCTACAATTGAGATATTTCCAGGTAAAACTTTAAACATAAACAAGAACCTAGAGAAATTTCAACAAGAAAAGCTAGTCAAAATATTACAGAGACATTCTTTTGCATATGCATGGGAGTACACTGATATGAAAGGGATAAGCCCTAAGACTTGCACTCATCACATCTACATAGAGGAAAATTTTAAACCAATCAGACAACCTCAGAGACGGATGAATCCAAACCTTAGGGAGATTGTTAAAGAAGAATTGCAGAAATTGTTAAATGTTAACTTTATCTATCCCATTTCAGATAGTCAGTGGGTTTCTCCTTTGGTAATTGTGCCAAAGAAAAATGGTAAATGGAGGGTATGTATTGACTACCGAGAATTAAACAAAGCTACTCTTAAAGATCATTTTCCCCTACCTTTCATAGATCGGGTGTTAGATACATTAGCTGGAAAAAAGTACTTCTCATTTTTAGATGGGTTTAGTGGTTATAACCAAATTCAAGTAGCACTTGAAGATCAAGACAAAACCACATTTACTTGTCCTTGGGGTACCTATGCTTACCGAGTATTTCCATTTGGACTATGCAATGCACCTGCAACATTTCAAAGGGCAGTACTAGGAATATTTTTAGATCTAATACATGATTGTGTAGAGGTATATATGGATGATTTCACAGTCTATGGAAACACATTTGAAGAAGCCTTAGTAAACTTGGAAAAAGTTTTAAAGATATGTAAAGAAGCAAATCTTTCACTAAGTCATGAGAAGTGTTTTATGATGTTTACTGAAGGAATTGTTTTGGGGCATCACATTTCAGGGGATGGGATTAGAGTTGATGAGTCAAAAGTTGAAGTCATCTCTAACTTATCTATTCCAAGTTGTCAAAAATATGTTAGTAGTTTTCTAGGATTTACAGGATATTATCGAAGGTTTATAGAAAACTTCACCAAGATAGCATCTCCACTTTTCAAATTACTTACCAAGGACTGTGAATTCAAGTGGAATCCTGATTGCTAGTTAGCCTTTGAGACCCTGAAAACAAAAATCTCTGAAGCACCTATTTTAAGGGGACCTAACTGGAAGTTACCTTTTCATATTTCAACAGATGCCTCAGATACAGCTCTAGGAGCAGTATTGGGACAAAAAGACATGATTCCTTATGCCATCTACTATACCAGTAAAAATTTGACTCCTTCAGAGTTGAACTATACTGTAACTGAAAAAGAGTTTTTAGCTGTTGTTCATGCCATAAACAAATTAAGACACTATATAATAGGCTATGAAACTTTTGTTCACACAGATCACTCTGCAATTAAATATCTAATGAACAAATCAATTACTAATGGCAGAGTCATAAGATGGTTATTGCTTTTACAGGAATTCAACATCACCATTCTAGATAGGCCTGGGAAAAAAAATACAGTAGCTAATTTCCTATCTATACTCCAAAACATTAAAGACAATACTCCAGTTGAAGATCAATTCCCCGATGAATATCTTTTTGCAATTTCTACTCAAACTCCTTGGTTTGCTGACATTGCTAATTATCTAGTTTTAGGGAAATTTCCTTCAATAATGAATGCAAGAGACAAAAGAAATATCATTTATGACAGTGAAAAATATTCATGGGTTGCTAATGAGTTATACAAAACAGGTCCAAAATTTATCATTAGGAGATGTGTTTGAGAAGACGAGATGCCTGAGATCCTCAAGGCATGTCATGATGAACCTTGTGGTGGACACTTTGCTGATAAAAGGACAGCTTATAAGATCCTTCATTTAGGATACTATTGGCCATCCCTCTTTAAAGATGCTAAAGAGTATGTCAAAAGGTGTGACCGCTGCCAAAGTGTAGGGAAACCTTCTCCTTCAAGTGAGATGCCATTGCAGCCTCAGGTAGATATTGAACCTTTTGAGAAATGGGCTTTAGATTTTTTAGGACCTATTATTCCTCCATCAAGACAAAATAAATATATATTAGTTTGCACTGATTATGTTACCAAATGGGTAGAGGCCAAGCCATTACTTTATGCTATTGAAGCATCTGTAGTTAATTTTCTTTTTGAGGATATTTTTACTCGTTTTGGTGTCCCAAGAGAAATTGTTACAGATCAAGGAGCTTAATTCACATTAAGGTTAGTGGAAAAAATGGTGGAGAGGTACAAAATCAGACACAGAAAATCTACTCCCTATCATCCACAAGAAAATGGCCAAGTGGAATCTACTAATAAGGTCATTGAAGGGATCCTAACAAAGACTATTCATTTACATAGAAGAGATTGGGCAGACAGGCTTCCTGAAGCCTTGTGGGCCTATAGAACTACATGGAGAAGCACAACAAATCATACCCCTTATGAACTTGTTTATGGAAAACAAGTCTTGTTTCCCATAGAGTTCCAGATTCAAACTTTTAAAATGGCAGCCCAGCTAGGGATTGATCTAACAGAAGCACAAAATCACAGATTGGAACCGATTAATGAATTGGATGAGATGAGACTAGATGCAGTCCAGAGAACAAATATAGTCCAACAACAAAGGACTAGATGGAATGATAAGTACATTAAGGAAAAAAAATTCAAAGAAGGTGACTGGGCCCTCTTGTTTGATTCAAAGTTCAAAGATTTTCAAGGTGAATTCCAAACACATTGGCTTGGACCATATGAAATGGTGAAATTTTTTGACAATGGAGCAATAAAAATCAGGACAATAGATGAAGATAAGGTCACTTTTCTTGCAAATGGTCATAGATTGAAACTGAATCATAAGCCACTTTCAAGAGAAGAATTTGTCAAGAGATTCCAAGAGAAAAGTGATGTGAAGTTAATGAAGAAGAATTCTTCTTCTTCATCAAATTAATTGTATTTTTTGAAATCAGATGCTAAAAAATATAAATAAATAAATAAATAAATAGATAGATATAAAGTATAAACATGAAAAATAATCATTGATTAGCATGTTTAGACAAAAAAGATAAGGTGAAAATCAGAATCCTTCTGACACTTTAGCTTTTCAAAATTGTCATTTTCCTGCAAACAACTATCATAAAATCATAAGTGCATGCTCATTTTACATATCACATTCCACTTATGATCAATTTCATTCCATCATATCTCACTTCATCCATATTTCATTCACTCCATTCATCCATACTTCATTCACTCCATTTCATGATTCATCTCATTTCATTTCAGATTTTCAAAATTGATATTTTTCTGCAATTGAGTATTACAAATCATAAGTTGCAGCCCCATTTTCATATTTCATTCCACTCCACATTTATGATCCATTTAATTCCATCCTATTTCACTTCATTCATGCTTCATTCCACTATATTTCATGATCCATTTTTTTCATACTTCATTCCATCCATATTCAAATCATTTCATTCCATGTCTCAATAATTTTACAGGTACATTTTGCGGCCAGATATTCTGCAGCCAGACATTCTATAGCAAGATATTCTGCAGCCAACCATTCAGCAACCAGTTGTTCAGCAGCAAATTGATACTGCACACCTACTTCAACAAGCAAAATCAAAAATATTATGAAGACTAAAAGCTCAATAATTTTCAAAGGAAAGACAAAGCATATTAAAACAACAAAAATCAAAAGAAAGGCTAAGGTAAAATTGTGTGAAATTATTATGATAGCAGATTATGAAAGATATAGTATGGTTAAGTCATATGTATGTTTGATAATATTATTTTGATTATTCTTATTGATCAAGCCTATCATAAAATTCTTAAACAAATCCCTTCCATTCCGCTCCATATCAAATCATCATTTATTAAAAGTTAACGGTCAGTACTTGAAGTGAACTATTAGGTCACGTCACTAACCCGAAATATTCATTGATGATTTTGAAATCCTCATGAGGTTTCTCCGCGGTATTTTACTCCATGAAAAATCTCAAACTCAATCATTTGTATGATTTACCCTCACCGTATTTCACTCATCCCATATCCACTTCATTCCATTTTTCCATAGCCAATTCCTGTCTGCAAAAACAGAGAAGTCATCTTTAGGGTGAAACAACCCTCTACAGCCATTTTTACCTCAGATAGGAGAGCAGTAACATATTAGTAAATTGAAGTTAAGGAAAAGAAGCCATGGGACTTATTGTAAGGTCCGAGTCAGTCGGAACCAAATATCTAGAAGGTTACCCACAAATTAAAGAGATGTTACAACAGCCTGGATAGCTAAAGTTTTTGGAGAATTTCAATGGATTTCACAAGGAGGTCACCAAGTCATCTACCCAGTCATTCAACGGGTCAGAAGTTGAAATAGGTTATGTCAAGTTCATTATCACAGAATCCTTCATAGCAGAAGCAACAGAGTTGCCAAGGCAAGGTGAACGATGGTTTAAAAACAAATAATTTCACAATGAAGCATGGAGACAGATGCTAAAAGAACCAGGTATGAATATTTTAGTTTTCAAGAAAGGCATTCCTAGTTCAGCCTTGAAAAATAAATGGCGAAATATGTTGCTAATTCTACAAAAGTTTATAACCTGTGAATGAAGGTTTGGCACCCTATATGTTTATCACATTCAGCTTATCATGAATTTCCTAGATGAAGAGATAAATTTACCCATTTTCTTGCTCCATAGCCTAAAGAGGATGGCTTCTAATGTCCAAAAAAGGGTTCAGTTCTTAGAAACCACCTTATATCATCATGGACTAGTTAAAATTATAATTGAGCATCATTTGAAAAAGGTAGGAGACAGTTGGGATGAGTTCCTCTTGAGAAATCATTTTGAAGAACCTAAAGAAACTATGTCTGAAGGAAAACTTGTAAAAAGAAGCAGGAGAGGAAAAATTTCCAAATCTGTTGAAATTAAAACTGATTAAACAATACAAGAAGAAAGTGAGGAGATTATCTCTGAAAAATTGGCCAAAATCAAGAAACAACTAAAAAAGGAAAAGATAATAAGAAAGGATGCTAAGAAGAGAGGTGAGGGACCATCTAAAATGAGAAGAAGTCATAGGCTTAAAGTCATATTGAAGAAGACAGGAGTTAAACAAACAAGAATCATAGATATTGAAGATGAAGAGACACCAATTGACAGATCTCCTGAGTACCAGTACGAAGAAAATCCTGATGGAGGAACTCCGGAGGTAGACCCAGCCCAACAACAGATCTATAATTATGTTGAATCATTAGAAAAAAGAGCCTCAGAAAACAGAGAAAGAACTCCTAGCCCACAAGAATCTTCAATTGAAGTGCTGAGAAGAGACAAATATGAATTGGAAGTACTCAATAGTCATATAAAAAATGAAAATGAAATTTTAAGGGAACAAGTCAAACTGAAAAGTGACATGAACACAACTCTCTCTGTGTAAATGGAAAAACTGTACAAGGCTAATGAGAAATTGAAGAAGAAAAACAAGAAGTTGAATAGGGCACTTATAAATCTAAGGTTCACATTGGTCATAAGGAAGCCTAAGATGCCATTTAACACTAAGCAAAGTAGAAAAATGAAGCTAGATGTCTTGGCTGAAGTTTCAGAATACATGGATTGATTGCATGAGGACATGCAAAAGTTTTGCAGTGGGGGTATGTTGAGCCCTAAAGATGTCATTTCCTTTCACCAAATTTCACTTCATTCCATTTGTCCTTTATTAGCTATAGGCTTAAAATATCAATAGGAATGATTAAAATCACTTTATGAATGCATGCAATGACTGAATTATTATACTTTTTTGGTTTTGTTGTCATAGTGATTTTTGAGCAGACTTAGCTACAAAATGTAGTCATTCTATAGCTAGTCGCATATTCCATAGCCATATTTATGTTTACATAGGTTACAGGTGTAATTTGAGGGAAAGACGCATATGGTTAAATTCCAAAAATCTCCTACATCATTCCTTGTCCTCCACTAAGGCTGAGCAAAAATATGAAAGTGGTTATGCACGTGGACAAAGCCAAAACCAAGAAGCAAACTTATACAAGGATAAGGACTCTGCAGGTGTCTTCTGGAGGTGTCTTCAGCAAAATACGAGTCCTCAACAGGATTTCTAGTTCGATTTTGATTATAAAAGACACCTATGCCTATTTATACTCAATGAAAGTTATGTATTTTCTTATAAAAATAACTCGGTGAACCGAGAAACAGTTAGTTGATGTTTTGTTGTTAGTTCTCAAAGACCGTGATACTCTGTTTCTGAGCATTTTTCCTTTAATTAAAGAAGTATAACTTTGATGTATGATCTGAAGCAACTTTAAGGAGTTAAGGATTCGTGTGCCAATCTGATGGTAGAGGGCCCCTACTGTCCGAAAGGCTTTGTGCATATTTTCTAGATAAGTGACCTTTAACTCTGTTTTGTTCTTAACTTAGGAAGTTTTCTGAGTTTATCCTCTTGCATCATGCTTATGTCATTTACTTACATCGAATATTACAATCAATATTGTTCTCATGAGCTGTTCCAATATATCACTAATACGTGAATGAGATATAGTTGTAGTACTCTTGAGTTAATTGCATTTTAGTTCAGTTATGTTCATTCCATTTCAGTTCTATTAGTTAATTGCATTTCAGTCCTGTTAATTAGACTTAAAAGAACCTCATTATTTTATAAGCTGCTCTTTTTCTTAACTTCTTATAACACATCATTATCATATGAACAAGAGTTAGTTATATCATTTTGAGCTCTTGACTATTCTGCAATTTCTCATAATTTTACAAACAACCTTTTTCCCAAGTTGTTCTAAGAGATCTCTAACCTTTGAATGAGACTTAATAGTAACATTTTGAGTTGCAGAATGGGCTAATTCTAGTGTCATAAGTTATTTTAGCATAGGGTTCCTTACTATGTTGCAGATAATCTTTTCTCAAAATGTTCCAACAAATTTCTAACAACGAATGAGATTTTCTCTGTGATATTTTAAGTTGTTGTTTACTAAAGAGAACCTCATTATGTAAAACTAATCCTTTTATCAATTTGTTCCAACATACCTCTAATGAAAATAATTGGACTGAGTTTAATGTTATGAGTTACTTTTCTTATCAGCTTGACACTCTGTGGATTAGCATTTTCTGTTCTTAGGTGCCATTCATAGTTTATAGTAGATTTTATTCTGTTTTAGTGTGATCAGTAACTTCTCTTTGCTAGCAATTTAGTTCTTTTCCCCTTAGTATAAAAACACAAAACCAAAAACACTAGAAAAACACTAAGCACAACGAAGTAGGAAGAAGATACCTAGGCACATATGGTGCACTTCACTTCAATAGTTTACTAGCCCTATTTGACAATTTATGACATCAATTTAGGAACACTAAGTTGAGTAGACACTTCTCCTGATCAATATTTCCATAATGTCAGTATCACAGTTGGTCACAAGAATTACATGGTATCTCTATCCTTAGATATTTGTTCATCATGATTATGGGTTAACCACACAAAAAAAATTTCTTCAGTGGTTCTTCATATTTGACAAAGCCTTCTTAGGAGGAAACTTCATGCAATGGGTACCATTGCTTCTTAATGAGGGAGGAATGATCTGAATGGAAAGTAGCCTACACCCATGGTGTTCATCCACCCATGGTATTTATCCGCTCATGGTATTGTAAGTGACATCTATCCATGATATATATTGACCCATGGAATGTATCCACACATGGTATTCATCTACACATGGAATTTACCCATGTTATTGTAAGTGGAATCCACCCATGGTTTTAATTTCTCATGGTATTTTTCTACCCATGGTATTGTAAGTGACATCTACCCATGGTATTCAATCACCCACAGTATTCATTCACCCATGGTATTTAACCACCCATGGAATTTACTTATTGTATTGTAACTAAAAGTAATATAAGTAACAAGTTTCATTTTGTAAAAGTATAGATTGTCCACCACAATGTAGCTTTTACAGTTATTCTTTTTTTTTAATAAAATTTTTCTTTGTGGTTTTATTTACAGTGTGTTCTCTTTTATTCTGGAATTTCAATTTCAGTGCCACTTTCCAAGATCTAGATCAATGCAACTGTTCTTTTGCACAGTTAAATATTTACAACCTTGATGTAGGAATTTTATTCATAATTGTATGCAATTTTTCTTCGATAAAAATAAATTTATAAAATTTTTAAATGGGAGAGTTTAAAACTAAATCTGTTTGTGCAAAATAAGGCCCCCTCTTCATCGAAACAACATTCCAAATTGTGTGGAAGATAGGTATGCAGAAGGAATGTGCAGGATAGTATAGGCGGCTCCATCTACATAGCTCAAATGCATTTTGACAGTAAGCTTTTGTCGTAATGTTCAAAATTGTGTGTTAGTTCATTGTTAATTAAATTTGGTTTGGGTTTAGATAGTAGTGGGGACTAGCTATCACATTGATTCTTTGCAAAATGTAGTTGAACACATCTCCGTATAATATTTATTTGTGAATATCCTTGTACAATTTACTATCTATATCTATTATTGATAATTTTCAGCTAATTTCCACAATCGCGACTATAGTGTAACGAGACTTCAAATTCGTTAATAAAAACAAATGAAATTCCCGCACATTCTTGATAAAATCTAGTATAATTTTTTTGTAACTCCAAGTTACAATTATCAAGATTCGATATTCTGGGTGTCTATATGGTTTTCGATAATGATAAATTCATTTCCACTATCAAAATCACAATTCAAACACTTCTACTACCAATTTTTTATGCAAAAAAAAAGTATTGGATTCTGATGATTTTTAGTTGTGTGGAAATATTTAACTCCTTGGTATACAATGCTAATTATTTGATATCGTGAATTTCTAGTTCTTATGATAGGTATATCAATGATATTTAAGAAGGAGAAAATTGTGGAGTAAATAGAGAATATGATTTTGGAATTTTAGAAAATTTTCCATTGGTTTTTTTAAATGTTTCCTTTAGTATATTTAATTGTTATTTATTCAGGGTGTCATGTGTAATATTTTTCACACAACTAATAGTAACATTCAACGATTGTGAAGAGAAAAGAGCATTGTAAAGTTAAAAGGAATTTGAAAACGTTATTCATTATTAAAGTATTTTTTACGACAAAGGGAAAATGGGTAGCAGGTGAAGGAAAGAGGCTATTTGTAGTTATATGGTTAACTCACTTGTTCATATCGATGATATATTTCACTGTTAGAGAATGTATGAATGATATGTGAATCTGTAGAAAAAATAGGAAACAAGAAACAATATATATAGTACTAGATTAACGAAAGTTGGTAGGAAACAAGAAACAAGATATAGAGTACCAGCTTAACGAAAGTTGGTTGTGTTCCAGAGATATTTAGTTTTATAGAAATCATTTATCTATGTGAAAATAATTTTGATTCAAGAAAGAGAAAAATTAATCTAGGAGCAATGAAGGTTCTTTTCAATGTCAGGGAATTCACATGGTTAATCAAGTTACTGGAACCAAACAAGTGTTTATATTTTTTTGATGTGAATAACTTCCATAAGCTAGAAGCATGAGGGATTGAAATTGTGTGAAAATTCATTTCTCCAACTTTTGAGGTTCCTTACTATATTTCTCCACTAGATATTTGTTTCTTTAGATTTTTTTTTAGGGATTTTATTTTCCTATTTTGCCAGGTAATGGGCCAAGAAAGTACAAAAAATATTATGCAATGCACTTTTTATGTGATTGATGAGACATACATAAATAAAAAATATTTTTTTATGTGATTTATGAGACATACATAAATAATTGTATTTTTTATTGGGATGATGTCATTTCCAATGAATTAATTGTTCAATTATGTATATTATCCAAAACCCATAGAATATTTGTGATGGCATATTTGATAAAAACCCTCATGTAAGGAACGCGTTTCATGGTTTACCCTATAATCCTAAATTTATATTTTCCAAAGAACTAATGTAGTTCTAGTATCCTATATTGTGGAAGCATAGAGATTCCTTATTTTTTTTGTTTAATTCAAGATTTCTCTGTAAGGAAACTATATTGAATGGTATCTAGAAAATATAATCAAAGGCTAAGGTTTTCTTATCTAGAAAAAGGGAGCACGAGGAAAGAGAAAACAATGTGCTTATTTGAAGTTATGGTTTCGAAGACAGACCATTGTTGTTGCCAAATTTTGTTCTAGATAGGTATTTTGTTGATGAAGTTTGCAGAGAGTTGGCTACTTACATTTGAATAGAAAAAGAAAAACTAATTTATTTCTTTTCCATTTATTGTTGGAAAATTCATTGTGAATAATAAGGCTCATGCTAATGATATTAAAATGTCTTTATATGATTTTAACTTAGGTGAAGCTAAAGCTATTGGAGAATTTGTTAGATAATTTTTTTCACAAAACACCTAGATTATATTAGGTACGAGAACTTGTTTCCGAGAACTAGAGAGTAGAGTGAGTAAAGTCACAATATATAAAATAAAAAATAAAAAAATTTTAGTAGGTGTTGAAGATATCATTGGCATATGAGGAAGATGCAAGCAAAGAGGCAAAAATCCTATGGGACAATCTCAATCTTGCACACACAATGTTGGTTCGACTTCATCTGCTAGTAAAAAAAGAAAAAAAAACACTATAAACAAAACACTGGTTGGTAATGGGCTATCAGATAGTTGTGGTGATGAAGAGCCTCTTCAAAGAGTAACTCTAGAAAGAGCGCACACAACTGAAGCAACAAAATCCAAGGTTCCACCTAAAACATGGAGCAGTGAAGAGTCCATGAACATGGAAGTTGATAGTGCTATAATACATCATTGCGTCGGTATTTGTTTACTATAAAATCATAAAATGATGGAGAAAATTTCCAAATAGGTCATTCCTTTCGATGACCATCCTATCACATTGCAAGATGCGAACTATGATGAGGCTAGTAAAATATTGAATATTGAAAGGGTACAAGTTTGGAACAAAAATATTGTTGATCGAGCATAAATGAATGTTGATCTATCTGGAGTTGCAATGCTAGGGCTGATGAAATTGCGTTAAGCTAGTGATGACATGCTTGTAGATTCTATTACCCAATGAGAAGTAGAAAATATGCTGTTGAAGGGAAAAAATAAAAGAGCTATAAGATACTCTGAGCTTAGGTCCTTTGTTGAAGACTCCACTAATAATAAGCAGACTCCCATTAGCAATTTCTAGCCCTGACATAACTCATATATTTGATAAAGTTATAAATATTATTAGTATACAGAAATTGTATATTATTAGTAGCATATCCAAAATACTGTGAATGATTAAATGTGCCTTTTAAGAAAATTTTGATCAACAACATTTAAAGTAGAGAACTAAGTCTTGTGTTGAGTTGGTCAAAAGTGAGCTCGAGGGAGAGAGGGAATTCAAAGACAATGACCTAATAAATTTTATTCAAAAGTTGATTTACCATCCGAACTATAAAAATATAAACAATGGTTTTCACATGTTAATCATATGAAGCTAATCCAGCCTACTTGCATGGAAATCGGAACATTAGAGCACATTATTTTTTTAGCGTGGATAATAGAAAATAGAAGAGTTGATGTGTATCTCAAGGAAGTATCAATTGTTTGGTATTTAAACAATACATGAATTACATATAAGTATGTATTAATTATAAAAGAAAAGTTGATGGATGAATTGGAGAAGTTGAAATAATCATGGGAAATATAGTTAGGTGATATAACTGATTTTAACAAAGAGTATTACCTTTACTAGTTTTAACAAAGAGTATTCTGCCTTGGACTCATAATTGCAAGAAGAAACTAGAGAAATTGAAGAGGAGGTATTCAATGAACGTGTTAAACAACACATTACTTTCGCTTTGATGAAAGAAATCGTTCAAGCTAAAGTGAAGGAATTCATTGTAGAAATTGTGATTCCGAGAGATGGATGAAAACTAAATAATATCAGGTTATGAATTTTCATATTTTAAGTTTTTTAATATAATGGAACATTTGCTTTTCTATTCATAGTATTTAGCTATTGAAGTATTGTTGGTACATTATCGTGGAATAGTCTAATACCAGAAGAAAATTTCTTTTTTTTTGTTGTTGTCGATATGGTCAATGGGAGCCCAATCCCAGCCTCCATTTGGATGAATGAATTTATTTATCTAACTTAAGTATTAGCATTCTGATAAATTCTTTATGCAACAAAGACTAATTTGTGGAAAAGTGAGTGTAATCAAACCTTGTTTGTATTATGGTTATTGTTTCTTCTAATTTCTCATTCTAATTACCAATAATGTAAATAATTCCGAGTTAATGTTTTGCACGGGACGTGTGAAAAACACTAATTTGACATGTGTTTTCCAATATTTACTTTGAACTTTATATATTAATTAAGATTTTGTAATTCATGATAATTAAAATGGGTTTCTATTTACTTTATCCTAATACTGAATTTGTTTACCAATTATATCAAGAATTCTTAGATAATATTTTGCATGTGAACTTGTATTACTCTAGATTATGTAACATTCATCAAGGAATTGATTAAACATAAGCTTATGAGACTATACTTTTGAGGTTTTGTATTCTATGTAATGGTTTGAAATTGATGACTATGAAAATGAACATATAGCAGGAGGTTTGGTTTAGAGATATCTATTCTGTTTGTATTTTTTATTTTAATGATATCTATAGTGATTTGCATTTGAATATGAATAAATTTTGTGTTACTATAACTATTTTGGTTACCATTCAAGGATTTTGAAGCACAAATACCAATTACTTTGTTCCAGTTTTTTTTTACAATGGAAAAGATCGTTTGAAAAAGTTTTGGTTGCTAGATATATAATTCATTTGCAATGTTTATGTTAATGGAAACTACAGTGATTAAAATTTGAACCTGAATACCATTACAGCTGTTGTAACAATGTTGATTATCGTTGAAGGTTTCCAAAGTTGAAAGAATAATTCTTTTGTACTAGTTTTCTTTATTTATGAATGCATTTAGATAAGAAAAAGTTGTGGGGAATTAGTATTTCATTGTTTAGAGCTTTCTTGTGCAGAGATTTTGTTGTGCGGTGATTATAATGAAAGTTTTCATTGTGCAAAGTAAGGTTATTTCCCAGAGTGAAATATCTGCACAACAAAATATTTGTCATTAATAAATTCTATCACTTTTTAAAGAAACATGAAGGACTTATGACATGGTAAATTATTTTTCTCAACTCAATATCTTGTACAGTAATAATAATAAAACAAAAATTAAACTATAAGTTATACTTTCGAAAGAATTGTAAAAAAATTCCATATTTCGTTTAATAAATACTTGTAAGTATTTTAAAGAAAATAGAATTTAAATAACTCATTCTAGGTGTAGAAACCCGTTTCATTTTTATAAAATCATAACTATAAATTAAATTAGTTTAACTTTATGATGAAATGAAAATTCTTTAGTAATAAATTTTCTAAATTGCAAAAAAACAAGTAATAGGTTATTATCAATGGAAATTCATTTATTGATACTAATTTTTCACTTGAAATTTTAATAATTTCATCTATACATAATCATTTTTTGTTGATTATGTTTGTCGAATATCTGAATTTGTAATATTTTCTCTTTGCATAATATTTTTGAATACTATATGCATTTGTGATAAGTGTTTTTTTAAATGCATGTGAACAGTAATATAAACTTTAATTCGGAATGTAAATTTTTTTTTTGAATTATTGTTGTTTTTCATATAAATTTCCCAACAACAAATATCTTTTGTGTATATTTTCTTTCTTCTTTTTCAATTAGTAGTTTTAGTCCGTGTGATAAACATTATTATTAGAGGCATGCTACAAATGAAAAAGGTACGAAATTACAAACTAGCATTATGTGAAAAGAAAATAAAAAAATTCAATTGTGCAGACTACACTTAATCCATTTTCATAGTTGGCATAACGACATTAACGATTTCGTATCGTTTTGGTGAATGAACAAATCAACAAAAAAACTAGGAATGGTAAATGCTACCTGTTGTGAAATGATATAATAGTGGGTGCGATCCAAAATAGGAAACCATTTCATAAAATAGATTATTGACAACCTGTAGGGTAGCTATTATTATTAGAAAAGATTCACATTTTATTTAGCTCATACCTAAATCAAATGGTTTCCAAATTTTGAATTTTTTTTTTTAAATTATTTCCACGACTTCCTGGAAATGAGGGATTTGTTATTTTTGAATTGTTATTTATTTAAAATGATATGTAAAATATATTTCATACACAAAATAGTTATACATAGCACAAATAAAAAAAACAAAATTGCAAATTAGCATCATAATTTCGGCATTCGTTTCAGCGTTGTCCACCAAGAGCACACTTTCATCAGGAGAACGAATTTCTTGCCAAAATGCAGTGAAACAATTCCAGAGACTTTAACTTATTGAGATCACACTTTCGTGCACAAAACGAATTTCTTACCACAATGGGGTGAAAAAAGTCACCCCATACCAAAAAAAAAATCACCTAAATACCAAAATTATTGAATCTTTCCACTATAATTTGGTCTTCCAAAAATCTGTGACAAGTTTTCTAAAAATTATGTTGGAATTTATATTTTTTTTTGGGTGAAATTGTGGATTGTTTAGACTATGTGAATTACTTGCACTATTTACGATAAACATTAGATTTGCTACTTTTAATTTATATTTATTGAGAGTGTCTTGTCAAACATATTTGGAATGCATAATATCAACATGTAGGGATTTTTTTAAGGGTATTTACCGATTAATATAATATTTTAAAGTACAAAGCACAAATGGCTACTGGGAGAGGAAATATGATATCTACACTTATATGATTAATTAACTTGTTGTTATCGATTATATATTTCAATGGTTAGCTGCATATTAGCAATATGTGAATCTATCCATGGAAGAGAAGAATAGCAATAATATTTGGTCTACCAAAATAAAAAATGTTGCATGCATATCAGAAGTGTTTTATTTCAGGGAAATCGTTTATTTGTGTGCATATAATTTTTATTTATATATGAGACCAATTATTCTAGTATCCAAACTCTTTGTTAGAAATATTATCATTGATGGCAAAGGAGCACAAACGCGCAACACTTAAACTATCATTAAAGAAAAGGAGTAAAAGTAGCAAAAACGCAAAGGCAAGAGAGGCAACAAAGAAGCAAAGGCAACAAAGGCATGAAAAAAGCAAAGCCAACAGAGGAAGTTCAGGCAGAAAAGGAGCAAAGGAAGAAAAACAACAAAGGAAAAATCGTGAATGTGTTGGGAAAAGTCATGAATGTGTTGGGTCAAGTCGTGTACATTTGGGTCAAGTCATGAATGCGAAGCAGATTCGTGAACGTGCAACAAGCATGATAATCCCAAGTCAGAGTGAATAAGAAACATAATAACAAGCTTAGGAGAGATCATCGCTTTTAAAACCTGAATAAAGCTCAGGAAGGATAGAGGAGGTGCAAAGTAGCATGGAGTGATGTTTGGTCACAGAGGGCCGCAATTGTGTTTTTCCCCAAAGTCTTAGAGGTTTCAGAACAAAAGCGCAAAGTACAATCAGATTTTCAAGTAGCAGCAAGGACCGTAGATCTGGTGCAGATCAACAATGACAATTCCATCGCAACCGTGAAGATATCGCACATTACAGGGTAGAGTGTTTACGGTTAATACTTCACAAGTTAAGTTGTTTAACTTGCGATGTGAAGTGGATCGGCAAGGAGAAAAGCATGGATTGTCGAATCCAACAAAGACCAACGACGGAGATCGAAGGCACAAATCGCAAAGTTTAGCGCTTAAGTGTTAAGGCTGACACAAGGTAAATTATTTTGTGTGCGGTGTGAAGTGGAGAAGGGACACATGTTGGCACGACAGGAAAACAATGTGGACAGTTTGATCGTATGGCAGATTAATGACGGACAATGAATCATGAGCTCGCACATCGCAAATGTTAGCGGACAACACTAAGGATTCTAAATGTATGTTAGTTATTTTGCAATGTGATAAGGTTAGATAGTTGCGATGTAGTGAAATGTAGGAGCCACGTGTTGGAACTACACATTAGCGTACATTGCAGATTTTATCTTTTAAGGTTCACACGATAAATTATTTTGGATGCGATGTGGTGAAAGGGAGGAGCCATGTGTCAGCACTACACATTAGCGCACATCGTAGATTTTATGTTTTATTCTTAAGGTTCACATAATAATTTATGTTCGATGCGATGTGATCGCATATCACACAAGAGAGGAGATACGCTTATAGCTAAACTTTAAAAGTTGCGGGAAAGCGAAGTGCGATGTATTATGATTTGTCAAGTGGGACCGGATAACCCCTATTCCGCGCATATGTAAGATATTTTTCTTATGTTCTTTATATTATGAAGTATGCGCTATTTGATTGCTAAACGTATGTATGTCAATAAAACTCGAAAATTATAGTCCGTTGCATAAAAAGGGAGTCTATGTGGGCCATGACCCATAGGTCCGCGAGGTTTGTATAAAGAATCCTACCAAGATGAAAAGTGTCATGTAGATGCGACTGTGTGTTAAAATAAAACACTGAACATGGAAGAAAAGAATTGAGTAACAAAAGAAAAGACTGAACACAACAAGAAAAGGATCGAGGAAGAAAAAGGACCTGAAGCTCGTGCAGAACATTGCAACAACATGGGTCAATTCGGGCAAAAAAGTGGTCATGTAGCACAGTTGGAATATAATTGTAGAAACATAAAAGACAAATGGACAGCAAGCAGAAGAGGATAAACACACAAAAAATCTAAGAAGATGAAAGGCTTGAGTGAAATATTTGATTGTAACTGTAAATGTATTAATTATTTTATATTGTTTGTGATGCAAAGGAAAGTCTCCAAGACAAATAAAAACTCGAATTTAATACTTAAACGAGTGTATATATTGTTGTAACATCTTGGATATACCGAGTGAGTAAATGAGTGGGTGGAAGGAAAGAGTCATGCCTGTTCACTTCATATTCCCATATAGAATGCAAAAAACCATGAAGTGATCTCTATAAATGATGTTATTGTAATATGCATAGAGAGGTAAGAGAGTGGAAGAATGAGAGAGAGAAGATAGAGTTGATATGCATATCTATAGCTGATATGAAGAAGATATGAAGGCTGGAAGGGCAGCAGTGAAGAAGGAGTAAAACAGAGCTCATACTGAGGTAAATTAGCATATGATTTTATTGTAGAGTGAGTAAGTTGTTGCTTCCATATCAATTTGTAGCTTTATACATGTCCATTTGTGGCTGGTTGAGGTAGGAGCCTCTTGTGGGTTGTAGCCTACAGAAAATAGATGGGAGTTGGAGCTTCCTTGAAAGTTCTAGCTTGCAGAATTTGGGGTAGTATCCTCCTATAGGTTGGAGCCTACATAAAATCAGTTATGAGAGGGAATTGGAGATTTACTTTGCATCACAACAATAATAAGATGTGGTTTTCTCCCTTTATGAGTTTCCACTTATATCTGTTGTCTATGTGCTTGATGATTAAGTGTTGATGTGATGTTTAATTCTGGTTAATTACTTGTTGTCCACACATTATATATTAAGCTTCTTATGAAATGAGGGTGTAAATGAGTTGAATGAAAAAGTTTTAAATGTTCATGAATGTATTAAATTGATTCACCCCCGCCCCATCTTATTTTAACTAAGGGTTCATCAATTAGTATTAGAGCCAGTTCCTTCTATTTCAGTTTAAAAACTGGAAGGAGATCTTAGGTACCCAAAATGGATAGCCTAGAAGGATTATCAACAAATAAGGCCCCATTGTTTACTAGCACAAATTATTCTTTCTAGAAAATAAGAATGAGGACATACATAATGTCTCTAGGAATAGAAGTTTGGGCTGCTGTGGAAGAAGGATATGCTCCAAAGGATAATGACACAGAGAAATAAGCCAAAAAAAATTTCATAGCTAATGCAGAAGCCATGAATGCACTCTTGAGCGGTCTGTGTGAGTTAGAATTGATCAAAGTAACACATAGTGAGACTTTGAAAGATATCTGGGATACATTAGAAAATATCCATGAGGAGATAAAAAGGTGAAGATGGCCAAACTACAAGCCTATGGAGCTCAGTTTGAAAACATAAAAATGAATAAAGATGAAGATGTAGCCAGTTTCATCTTAAAGGTTGTGGAAATTGTGAATAACATAAAATATCTAGGAGAAACCATTAAGGAATGTGTAATTTTACAAAATATATTGAGATCTTTACCACCCAGGTTTAACCCTAAGGTTTCTTCCATAGAAGAAACAACAAACTAGGAAACATTGAACATGAACCAATTTCTTGGAAACTTGATGGCCTATGAGATGAGAATTCCAAAGGGGAAGTCAAATGTGAGGGTGGCATCTTTTAAGGTGGATAAGTGCAAAGAAGAGAAGGAAGGTACATGCTCCTGATCTGATGAAGAAGAGGCCAAATTTTTCAGAAGATTGGAGAAAGGCACAGGTAAGTAGAAATGTAAAATTCCATAGAAGTTCTTTATTATGGAAGAGTGAGGCATTGTGGAACTAAATTTCCTCATAAGAAAACATAGAATTAGTCAAGAGGGAAAGTGAAAACCAATTTCAGCAATAAGCTGAAAGGGAACAGATTTAATAGAAGAAAATTCTATGCCCAACAAGACATGAGTGCATCTGAGAACTCAGATGAATCCCCCAATGAATAAGGGACATCAAAAATCATTTTGATGGCCAAGGAAGAGCTTGAGGAAGATCTTCAAGAATTTGAAGAATAAGTTGAGGTAGACCTTAAGGGGGAGCTATGTGGTGTCTTGGAGGAAATAGATATACTTAAAATTAAGAGTAAGAAAAAGAAATAGATTCTTTTGAAATATGCAAATACAGAACCAGATTCAGAAGATCTTATTAAATTGAAGATTGAACTAGAAGAATTAAGGAAAATAGGGGATATTCTGGGAAGAGAAATAAAGGAGAAAAATGAGGAGCGAGAAAAACTAGAAGAAGAAGTGGTAAGCCTGAGGAAGAAATTAGAGAAGGCCCAAATTTAATTAACAATGAATATTTCTCAAATGAAAAGCTCTAGACATTTGGAAAAAAATTTAAGTGCTCAAAGACCTCCTCATATAAAGGTTGGGATAGGCTATGAAGGAGAAAACAAAAAGTCCAAGGTAGAATATAACAAGAATATCATTTTTGTAAAATCTATAAAGGTTAATGAAGAAGAAAAAATGGAATCCACAGAATTAGAAACCGACAATACTATGTCATATAATGAAACAAACAGAAACAAGCAGCAACCTAAAATGACAAAGAAATAAATGAGGAAACATTCAACTGCAAAAGACTCATACGCTCCTAAGGATGATTAGAACAAATTCGGAAGATGCCAAAGGAGGTTCCTTCCACCTATGAGAAGCGTCACTTTCTTTTCCTACCACAAACCTGGACATATTGCGGCATACTGTAAGACAAATCAAATCCAGTCCAACCAGCAAAAGATGCAACAAATGAAAAGACTACCTCAAACAACTCTCTCTTCCAGAGAGAGATACTACTTCCATGGGTATTGTTTTAGTTGTGAAGGATTTGGTCATAAAGCCATGGAGTGTTGAGTGTATATGCATAGAATGGAGTATGGAAACCCAAGGGGAATTAAGAACAATGATGGATGCACTCGTGTACACAATCTATTTAGAAATACAATCAAATGTTTTAGCTTCCTTAAAAATGGGCACAAGTCTAACGAATGTCGTCTCAAAGACTATGATCCATATCCTCAGAAAGGTCCTAGAGAAAAATATGCATGAAATGGAAAATTAAACTAAATAAATGTGATATGGTTCTAATTGCTCAAGATCAGAAAAATCAATGGTATGTGGACATTGGGTGCTCAAAACATATGATTGGAGAGTGAAGCATGTTTGTAACTTTTGATGAAAATAAATATGGGAATGTAACATTCGGTAATGATAAAGCAGGGAAAATCCAAAGGCACAATCGGCCTGAATAATGGAAGAGGAGAGGCTCATGATGTGCTATTTATAGACAGTTTAAAAGCCAATTTGCTACACGTTAGTCAAATGTGTGGTAAAGGCTGTACGGTACTTTTTAGAGCCCAATATTGTGAAGTAAGGCCAATCACCACAGGAAAGACCTTGGTCAAAGGTGTTCGAATAGAGTGTAATGTTTATATATTAGACGAAAAGAGTGAAGCATGCCACATTAGAAAACTTGACAAATATTAGATATGGCATAAAAGATTGAGACATCTAAAATTTGACCACATCATCAAACTTAGCAAAAAGGAAGATGCCAGAGATTTTTCTACAATAAAGAAGCCACCAAATACCATGTGTAAGTCCCACCAACTGGGAAAACAAAGTCGCACAATGTTCAAAGCTAAAGACCAACTATCTATAGGTAAGCCTCTTCATCTTGTACACATGGACCTATGCTGACCCTCAAGAACAAATGCACCAAGTGGATAATCATATTTCATGCTAATAGTCGATGATTTTTCCAGATTAACATGGGTGGCATTTCTTAGATACAAATCAGAAGCGTTTGAGAAAGGTAAGATATTCAAGGAACTGGCAGAAAATCAAGCTATATTTAAACTAAAATGCATCAGATCAAACAGAGGAGGCGAATTCATGGACAATGATTTTGCAAACCTCTGTAATGAATGTGGGACAAAACAACAGTTTACAATTGCAGGTACACCTCAATATAATGGAGTGGAAAAGAGACAAAAAAGGTCAGTACAACAGATTGCCAGAGAAATGATGAAAGAAAGAAACATTCCCCAAACCTACTAGGCAGAAGCAGTACACACAACCGTTCATATTCTCAACAAAGCTCATCTTAGACCAAATTGTGACAAGAATCCATATGAATTATGGCATGGGAAACCGACATCAGTAAAGCACTATAGAATCTTTAGAAGAAAATGTTTCATAAAGAATAATGATGAAAAATTGGAGAAGTATGATGCAAAAGCTGATGAAGGAATATTCTTGGGATATGCATCCAAGAGTAAGGGATACTGGTGCTACAATAAAATACTGCATAAAATTGTTGAAAGAATTGATGTGAGATTTGATGAAGATCTATCAGACAGAACCAGAAGGAAAAACTGTGCCAATCCTCCAGATGATCATGGAGATGAGAATCAATAAAATGAAGAAAGAGTAAGACAACATAATATACATAAATAAACTCAAAAGGACCCTTGATACACACTCATAAGAACCATATTTAAGATCAAATCATTGGAGACAAGAGTGCAGGAACCCAAAATAGAAGACAACTAGCTAAAGAGACCGAGGAAGTTTCCCTAGCCATGCTGTTGCAGATAGAACCGAAGAATTTCGATGAAGCGAATAAAGACAAAAATTGGGTAAATTCTATGAATGAAGAATTAGACCAAATTGAGAAGAAGAAGACATGGGAGTTAATTCCAAGACCTGCTGGGAAAAATGTCATTGGCATGAAGTGGATATTCAATAATAAGATGAACGAAAAAGGTCAGGTAATCAGAAATAAAGATAGAGTTGTATGCAAGGGATACTCTCAAATCAAAGGACTTGACTATGATGAAAATTTTTCCCATGTAGAAAGAATGGAATAAATTATAATGTTTTTGGCCTTTTCATGCTATCATGATTTCAAGGTATATCAAATGGATGTGAAGTCTGTCTTCCTGAATGGAGATCTAGAGGAAGAAGTCTACATGGAACAACCTGAAGGGTTTTCCTTAGTAGATAAACACGACTATGTGTGAAAATTAAAGAAATCCCTATATGGTCTCAAACAAGCACCATGTGCATGGCATTCTAGGCTAGACAAGTACTTTCCAAAACAAGGTTTCAAGAAAGGAGGAGTAGACACCAATCTATATATAAAGGCTGATGAAAATGAACTCTTAATTGTAGCAGTATATGTAGATGACATCATGTTTGGTAGCAACAAGGATGAGCTAGTAAGAGGATTTGCAGAAGAGATGAAGTCAGAATTCGAGATGTATATGATTGGAGAGCTTACCTAGTACCTAGGACTTCATGTTCTACAAAATAACAAAGCCATATTAATTTGACAAGAAAAATACTTAAGGGATATGTTAAAAATATTCAAAATGGAAGACTCCAAACCTGTCTCAACTCCCATGATCACTAGATGCAAGTTATGTGTTGATGATGGATCCATAGATGTAAATCAAAGACTTTACAAATCTATGATAGGAAGTATATTGTGCCTAACTTCCTTTTTTGGCAGTAAGACTTGTAGCAAGATATCAAGAAACACCAAAACAAAATAACTAGCTAGCAATCAAGAGGATATTTAGATACCTGCAAGGAATTCAACATTATGGCCTACGTTATCCAAAAAGAAAAGAATTTACATTGACCACATATACAGATGCATATTGGGTGAGCTATGTGGATGACAGGAAAAGAGAAAGTGGAGGTGAATTCTATTTAGGATAAAGTCTGGTGGCATGGTTAAGAAATAAGAAAACATCTGTCTCTCTATCTACTGCAGAAGGACAATACATAGCAGCAACAACAGCTTGTTGCGCACAAGTAATCTAGATGAAACAAACTCTCCAAGACATGAAGGTAAGCATCACTAAACCTATATATATCAAATGTGACAATACAAGTGCAATAACTATATCAAAAAATCCAGAACTTCATTTGAAAAGCAAGCACATCCCAATGAAGTATGACTTCTTCAAAGAACAAGTAGCAGAGAAAATAGTAAAGATGGAGTATGTACCAACAAAGTAAAAAAAATCAGACATATTCACAAAACCTCTTGGTAGAGAACCATTTGAATATTTAAGAGACAAACTAGGGGTAGTATCTGCAGATGACACTCTCTGATATGATTAGAAAAAAAAAAAAAAATGATAGAAATGCACCAGCAAAGGCTGCAATATAAGGAACAAAAACAATGCAATAGACAAGTGATAGTCAATATCAAAAAGAAATAATCATTCCAAGGGGAGAGAAACCCATAAAAGTTGTCACAAAAGAGCCAGATCTATGAAGATGGTAAAGATCTAAGGAGTATGTTATGGTACAGGTCCTCAAGATCAAAGTATGATGACAGAAGTACATCAAAAGTCTAGCACATATCACCTCTATCAAGTAGTAAGGGATATAAGTATAGAACATTCTATGGTTACATGCCCTCCATTCATGAAATCTCAATAATTTTCAAAGTGTTCTCCCAACAACTATTATACACCAACCTAGAGCAGCAAAGTATAAAGTTAGAAGAAGAAGGCCTATACACAACTCAGAGAGAATTAATTAAAGGATAGAAAATACACTGGGAAATGTGCAATCCTTTTCCATTGATGTCAAAGGGTGAGGAAAGAAAAGCGGAAGAAGAAAGACTCTTCTAAAAAGCAAGCAAAGGAAGAAAGACACCTCTCAGAATGAAAGGGGGAGGAACTCTTGGAGGAAGTATTGGAATGTTGGAGGAAGTTTTTCCATCAATGCAAAAGGGGGAGATTTTTGGAAATATATTCATTGATGGAAAAGGAGAACAAAGGAGTAGAACTTGAACTATCGTTAAATAAAAGGAGCAAAAACAGAAAAAAGGCAAAGGTAGTAGAGGCAACAAAGAAGAAAAGGATATTAAGGTAGAAAATGAGTAAAGGAAACAAAACAAAAAAGGAAGAATCGTGAATGTGCTGGGAAGATTCGTGAACGTGTTGGGTTAAGTTGTGTACATTTGGGTCAGGTCGTGAATGCGGAGCAGAGTCATCAACGTGCAACAAGCATGATAATCCCAATTCAGAGTGAATAACAACCAAAAGAACAAACTCAGGAGAGATCAATGCTTTTAAAAACTGAATAAAGCTCAGGAAGGATAGCGAAGGTGCAAAGTAGCATGGAGTGATGTTTTATCGTAGAGGGTTGCAACTAGTTTTTTTCCCAAATTCTTAGAGGTTAAAAAAAAAAAGGGCGAAGGACAATCAGATTTGCAAGGAACAGTAAGTATTGTAGATCTAGTGGAGATCAACAGTGACAATTCCATTGCAGCCATGAAGATATCAGACATCGTAGGGTACAATGTTTAAGGTTAAGACTTTGCAAGTTAAGTTATTTAACTTGTGATGCGAAGTGGATCGCCAAGGAGACAAGAATGGATCGTCAGATCCAACGAAGACCAACGACGCAGATAGAAAGTGAAAATGACAAATTTTAGCTCTTAAGTGTTAAGTTTGTCGCCGAGCAAGTTATTTTGTGTGTGATGAAAAGTGGAGAAGGGAAATATGTTGGCACGATAGGGAAAGTAGTGTGGACCGTTAGATCATATGGAAGATCAATGGCAGATGGCGAATCTCGAGTTTTCACATCACAAATGTTAGCAGACAACGTTAAGGCTTTGGAAGGGTTAATTAGTTTGCGATGCAATACGTTTATAAAGTTGCGATGCGGTGAAAGGGAGGAGCCTTGTGTTGGCACTGTGCATTAGCACACAACGTAGATTTTATCTTTTAAGGTTCACATGGTAAGTTATGTTGGATGCGATGCGGTGAAATGGAGGAGCCACGTGTCAGAATTGCGCATTAGCACATATCGTAGATTTTATGTTTTGTGATTAAGGTTTGCACGGTAAGTTATGCTGGATGTGATGCGATGTGATCACATATCACACAAGATAGGAGATACGCTTATTGGTAAACGTTAAAATTTGCGGGCAAGCAAAGTGCAATGTATTATGATTGGTCAAGTGGGACCCGATAACCCCTGTTCCAAGAATATGTAATAGATGTCCGTTATGAAGTATGCATTTTTTATTTCTAAATGTATGTATTGCAAAAAAATATGAAAATTATAATCCGTTGCATTAAAAGGGAGTTTATGTGGGCCATGAACCACAGGGTCGCAGGGTTTGTGTAAAGAAGCCGACCAAGATGAGAAGTGTCATGTAGATGCGGTTTTGTGTTAAAAGAAAAGGCTGAACACAGAAGAAAAGACTTGGGTAACAAAATAAAAGATTGAACACAGCAAGAAAAGGCTTGGGGAAGAAAAAGGACCTAGAGCTCATGCAAAACAGTGCAACAGCATGGGTGGAGTCAGGAAAAAAAGTGGTCATGCAACACAGTTGGAATATGACTACAGAAACATAAAATACATAGGGACAATAGGCAGAAGAGGAAAAAAAGACAACAAATCTAAGAAGCTGAAAGGGATGAGTGAAATATTTGATTGTAACGGTAACTGTATTAATTATTTTATATTTTTTGTGATGTAAAGGAAAGTCTCCAAGGCAAAGAAAAACTCCAATTTAATTCTAAAATGAGTGTATATATTGTTGTAACATCCTAAATACGCTGAGTGAGGAAATGAGTGGGTGGAAGACAAGAGTCATGACTTCACACTTCATATTCCCATATAGAATGCAAACAACCATGCAGTGATCTCTATAAATGATGTTATTGTAATATGCATAGAGAGGTAAGAGAGTGGAAGAATGAGAGACATCAGATAGAACTATTGTGCACATCCAGAGCTAATATGAAGCAGATTTGAAGGATGGAAGGGTAGCAGTGAAGAAGGAGTAAAACAGAGATGATACCCAGATAAATCAACATATGATTTTATTGTTGAGTGATGAAGTTTGTGCTTCCATATCAAGTTTTAGCTTGATAGATGTATAGTTTTGGCTAGTTGAGGTAGGAGCCTCCTATGGGTTGTAGCCTGCATAAAATAGGTGGAAGTTGGAGCTTCTGGTTTTCAAGCTTATGTGGTTATCAATTGATGAAAAAGAATCTGGATTTTCAACAGTGTCAGAGAATATATGTCCATGCTTCGAATCTCCATGGAGATCCATCTTCATGATGATTCAATGAAGAAATGAAAGAAGGACTTAGGTCAAATTTATAGAGAGGAAATTTTTAAAAAGAGCCAACAAGCATTAATATCTAGGAAATAATTAATTTATTTTATTATTGTTTTTATTTAGATTAAATTAAATTAAATTAAATAAAAAATAATTAATAGATTAATTAATTCCTTGTATTGATTAAATTCAATTAATAATGATATATGTATATAATAATATCTAATAATAAAATAATACTACTTTTATTATTTATTTTAGAATTTTTAATAATTATTTTATGTTTAAATTTTAATTATTTTTAATATTGGAGATATTACTAATAAGAGGAATAATAAATCTAATAATAAAGTTTAATATATTTTTATTCCTAGAAATTTAATAATTAAATTTCCAATTTTTATTTAGTAGTCTCTAGGATCAAATAATAGTTAATGATTTTTATTAATTCTTAAAATTTTATTAATTAATAGTCTCTCAAATAATAGTGAATAAGTATTGTTTATTCCTAGAATATTAATAAATAATAGTTAATGATTATTATTAATAAAATCTAAATGTCTTTATAATTAGTTTATATTGTAAAACCCTATTTTATTTTTAATTTTGTTCTTTAGTTTTTAACCCGATAAATACTACTAATAATAATAATTTATTAATTAATTAATTTTAAATGGAAATTAATTAATTAATAGGGTTAATTATTAAAAATAAATAATGAATTATTTGTTTCTATAATTTTTATTTTAATATTAATTATATATCAAAGCTATGTTACAAAGCCCTAAAACCCTAGAATATAATGAGAAAGACCAAACCCGAGAAAATATACTTGGGAGGTTGTCGAACTGGAGGAACAAATTTGACGATTTAGAGGATGTCAGCAGTCACTCATCTCACAACCTCCATCTCTGTTAAGGTTTTGAGGATGCTTTATAATCTCGATTGCCTCTCTAATTTTCCTTCTCTGATAGTGATCTTCTCTTGCAATGATTTTGGCATCCGCGAGACGCAAATGATGCTTAGTTTTTGCGGAGTGTTTAGCTAGGGTTGAGGTATGAGATATTTCATATTTAATATCAGCACCATGCTTTTTAAGACCTATTTGCAACGAATGCCCCATTTCCCCAATATAATATTTCCCACATGAACAATCAATCTTGTAAAATCCTTTGAGTTGTTTGTGACTTATACTATCCTTAACTAACCGCATACTTTGTATTAACGTTCTTGTTGTTGAAAATTGTGCGAATATGTATTTCTTCCTCATGAATTTGAAGATTTTGTCAGTAAGACTCTTGATGTATGGAAGGAAAACCCTACCATAATTTTCTTGATTTTTTTGAGGTCCCTTGAGTTTCTAAGACATGACAGAGCCCTTGGCTCTATGTATGGATTTTCTAAAATCCTTCTCACTATAACCAACACCTTTAAATAAAGACGTTAGGTGATTGAGTTCATCTTTGAGGTGCTCTGTATCAGATATCCTCAGGGCTCTCACAGCCAGAGTGTTAAGGACCCCAAAATTTTGACCCAGATGATGGTAAGACTCAGCATGAAGGTAGCTATCAGTATGAGTCTTCTTTATGAATACTTGATGTCCCAGTGTTCCATCATCTTTCCTAGTAACAAGAACATCTAAAAACAGAATGCTACTGTATTTTTCAACCTCCATAGTATGTCCCACATCTAATGTCCCAGTGTCAGAGGGAAATTTGGTTTTTTGAAATATAATTAATATCAATATGCATAATTAATTCATACTAACCACTTATTATTCATTTTAACTATAATAAATGGTAGATATGTTTTCCTAGCAAAGAAATTATTTGTGAAAATTTGTTCAAGAAACATTGGCCCAAGTTTATTGAAAAAATTACATTTGCTAATAGTTATACAAAATGGAGTGGTGGTGCTATTATTCGAAAGTTTATACAATATTAAATTAACTATTTATTTTTTGGAGAAGAATAATTTTGTATGACATGAAATAGAAACATTGTTATGTAATGTTTGATATGTTTGTATACAATTTAATTTACCTTTTTATAGTCAAAATTACATGTTATAGAGTACAGATAAGATATAGTGAAAAAATAGAGTTGTATAATGTGATAATAATAATGAAATGAATTGAAATTAATTTAAAACTCTTTTCCATTTAAGATGTTTATTGATTTAGATTTGCAAAAGAGAAGTTATGTAGAGCTATGAATCTATGTGCACATAACGATGTGAGGAGTACAAGTTATGTGTAGTAGAACCAGGCTACACATGTAACTTTATTCTGTAGACACAAATTTAATTTGACTACAAACATAAACTTCAATTCAAAATGTAATAGGAAAAAATAGAAAGAGGAGGGAATTTATTTCATTAGTTCTCTGTCACTTAGAGAAATACAACTATTTATATTGTGTTTAACCTTTATTATGTTACATATTTATTTGTGTGGAACAAAATATGGGCATAGGACATGGTATGTGTGGCAAAAAGGACACCTCTTACCAAAATTGTCATTATTTACCATTGTCTCTAACTCTATCTATTATATTTTTCTTTTTTTCATATTTCATGTTAAATTAATTTTTCAAAGCTACTTTCACATATTCATCTTCTATATTTTTTCTGGTTTAGCTCTCCCACGACATTTCTCTTTCCGGTTTATATCACAAAACTAGCCTAATTAAATGAAATAGCAATGTAACATTGGTATCTTTGATTTTTTCAGGTAGGTCGAATTTTTCTTGATTTCTAGATATGGTAAACCAATATTAAGATTCAATATAATATTCAAACATTCTAAACAATGTAATGTCTTTAGAAATTACCATAAGGTTTTTAGTGACTTCAGCATCTGCGTTGAAATACTTATCTTCAATCGATTTTAGAACATTTGAGTGTCTGAATATGGAGTCCCACAGGAGCATGGAATAATGTTGACACATTTTCCATCCTTGGGATTCACAATATCTTTAATTGATCTGAGAGTTTTGCAAATGGTGTTAAGGGGTTTGAAAGTAGAATAAATATTATGCTTCCTAATGATCCCGACGATCTTATCAGTGGTACCTTTAATAAAGGGAAGGTGCTCGAGAGGACCATCCTTTAGGATCTTTTTTATTTATATTAGGACCTTTTTCTTCTTTAAGAAAATCTCTAAGCCCTTGGGATTTAATATAAACATTCTTACTGAACACATTGAGGAGATGGGTATTTTATCCTTCAAGGTGAGATTCATTAGACATTCACATCGCCCTAGTGGTTAAGGTGTTCAGGATGCCTAACTTATAAGCAGGGAAATAATGTGAATTAGCATGAATGTATTGCTCAATATTGGTTTTCTTACGAAAAACCTAATGGGAGAAAGAACCATCTTCCTTTCTTGAAATAAGAACATAGAGGAAGGTAACACTACAATTAACCTCATGTTCCATATTGAACTTAATGGAATAGGATTGATTATGAAGAAAAGAGAGATGTAAATTTTATTTTCCGTGAGGCCAGACGACGCAAGTGTCATATACAAACCTTTTCTCGAGTTTAGGCTAGAATAAAGTAGAAGAGAGGGCCTTGGATTCAAATACCTCCATGAAAAGGTTAGCTACAATAGGGGATAGTGGGGAACCCATGGGCACACCACAGGTCTACTTGAATAATTCACCTTTAAAATTGTAGAACGTTGAGGTGAAGAAAATTCAACTAAATGGGGAGTATCAGAATCAGTAATGTGATTGATGAAATCAATAGCCTCATTAATGGGGATATTGGTGTATAAAAAAACCACATTGAAGCTTACCAACTTATCATCTAGATCCCTTTTTAAACCCTTAAGCTCATTAACAAAAGAGGACAAATGCTTGATAAAGGATTCAGTGTGAACTATGAGGAGCTTAAGTTTATTAGATATAAATTTAGCTAGGAGATATGTCATACTAACTATGATATTAAGAATGGGCTGAAGGGGAGACCCATATTTGTGGATCTTAGAAAGACCATATATTCTAGGAGTAAGAGGGTTATTCTCAATAATATTCTTACTGAGGGCACTAAATGAGCTTCTAGAACTAATGGCTAGAAATAAAACTTTAGAAACGTTTTTTAGGGGATTTTTATTACGTTTATTGTGGCTCCCGCTATTCTCTAAGTGATCTAAAATTTTCCTTCTGTAATCATATTTTTTAAGGATCACAGTCACACCTCATTTGTTGGCTTTAAAAACAACAATATCGTTATTATTGTTCAAGAATTTAAGAGCCTAAAACTCATGCTTACTTAGGTTTCTCCTGGGAGTTTTATTTCCTCAGGATGACCACACAATCCTGCCTAATGATGTCCTTAGAGGTCTCTAGTAAGTCCCTAATCCCATATTCAATGTCAAAAATACTATCTTGAATTGGGATTTTTCTAGGAGCGAAGGAAAAATTAAAATGTGGTCAAAGGAGAAACTAGAAAGATTAATAACCTTATTATTGACATGGGAGAAAGAGAATTTATTATTAGCAATATTATTATTAATATTATTAATATTGTTAGGATTAATATTAATATTATTACTATTATTATCATGTTTATTAATATTGTTAATATTTTCATCATCCTTATAATTATTAATATTATAATTGTTATTAATAATATTATTTAGGTTCCCCGGATGCGGGTGATTTAATATGAAGATTTAGAAGGCCGCATGGCCCCTCCGCAGACATGTAGTTGGCCTCACCTCGGGGTTGCACCTGCCTCTAGTGTGAGAGCCATAAATTCCTTTAGCTGGGTACCAGCCCCATTCACTCCCCAAAACATGATGCATTCACTCCAGCATACTTTCCATTCACTCCTACCTAAACTGCAACGTCTCATTCTCTGTCCATTTATGGCCAATGGATCCAACTTCTTTGCACATTCAATCTAGGTCCCTCTGATTTTCTCTCCGTCTTGCTCTGCAAGTTTCTGCCTGCAACTGTGCCTACCCTAGTTTTGTCTCGACCCTTTACGTTGCTCCTCTGCCTCCCTCTGCTCACCCATTCCTTGCCTTGCATCCCCACCAATCCGACAACGCTATGTCTCTCCGCCACCGCATGAGATGCCGTCAGGGAGGAGGAAGAGGATATCCTTCCCACCCTCCAATTCTAGCCATGGAGGAGCACAAAGTGACCTTATCTGTGGATGTGGATGTGCCAGAGGTCTTTGACCCCCAAATTCTCTCATCCCAAATCTGAATTCATCTTCCAGAGATTCATCACAGCCATTTTGGCTCTAGAACTAGGAAGCGGCCTCGAAAATCCACTCTGTCTCACTCCTCTTCCACGCAGCCTAGAAAAACGGTGGGTCTTCGAGTCAAAATCATGGAGTATTCTTCAGAAAGTGGTGGTAGCAACTCTACAGAAGGAGGCCAGAAAATTGACAATGCAGAGGACATAGGCGCTCACTCCACCTCCAATCCAGAGATAGCTCCCCAACTCTCCAAGAAGGAGGATTCCCTGTCAGATTACATGTGCTTTAGTGTTGAAGAACCACCTCACATGCAACACCATAACGCAAAGGACCAACAACTCTATAGCCATGGCTCTCCTTTTTTCTAGTATTTACATTCCTCTCTATCGTTTCTATGTTTATTTTTCTACTTCACAAAAAACTCAGTTTTTTGATACTCTGTTAATAGTTGGCTTCCTCATGAAGGGTACCTCTTTCTATGACATGTTGAATTCTCTAAGGGCTAGTTTCCCCCAAAAGGGTAGCTCAATTTTTGAATTTTGGAAATGTCTTCTTCTAACAGGGGTTGGCTAATTTAGCAACCCCCTGTCACGAAGCATGAATGTACTCTTTTTTGTAACATATAATAGAATTTATCCTTACATATAATATATATATATATTATTTATATTATTATGGTTAAGGATTTTATAATCATTATTATTAATATTTTTGTTATTTTTAATACTATTATTAATATCCTTATTAATATTTAGATTAGTTAAGAGAGGGTTAAGGATATCAATAGGATTATTATTAATATTTATATCATTGATATCATTATAATACTAATTCATATAATATTTAACTGAAATTCACCACCTCTTATTTTATCACGACCTACACATTTTTTATGACCGAAAATATTGGAATCTTGAATGCTACCAGCAGAAATCACCGGTGGAGCTGAATCATATGGAGAAGGGTTGCACACTAGGTCAGAATAAGAGACTTATGTGGCACACTAGTCTGCTAGGACCATAATGCAGAATGAAAAAGGTGAACATCCCATTGTATGAGGCCCAACTTGCAAAAAAAAATCAGAAGAAATGATAGGGCATGATGAATCATGATTGTAGAGGGATTGATGCTCAGGTGATACTGGTCCTATCAATCTACTTATTGAGGCTCGATAATAGGAGCTCGAGGATCTGATGGCAACACAACTACTAGAAGAGAAATTCTCATCGACCTTGAACATAGCAAGAGCTAAGTTTGAACACCCATTTGAGGACGAAAATTCAAAGGATATTGCATGTTGGAGTGAAGAGGACTCTTGATATAAACAGAGGAATAATGTTGTTCTAGATAGATATGAATGTTCACAACATAAGGGGAGTTTATCACATTGTAAACAATGATATCAGAACTTTTTGGAATGACATCCAAGCTTGGAGGATGGAGCTGAGGACTAAGATAGCTAGAGTTACCAAACTGGTGAGCAGATGAAGGAAATTTGGTAGGATAAGAGATGTCACAAATCAAGGAACAGAGTGTTGTGATTTGATCCACATCAATCCTATTATTTGAAGACACTGAAACCACTCTCACACATAATGAAGTCTCAGAAAGCTTCCAAAATTTTGACAAGTGCTTTTCCTTCCAAAGAGCTTCACAACGAAGAGATTTAAGTGCTGAGCGGGCATCGATCCTCGTCCATAATTCTACTGGAACTGAATTAGAAAGATCCAAATGACAAGACAATATATTTCTGGAATAAAGATCAAGAGAATTTTTTATTCTCAGAATCTCACAATGAATAAGCACAAGGATAGATTCTAAGAACACTCATTGGTTCCTACAATTATAAAGAGGATGCTTAGTTCTAGTGAAAGAAGGAATTATAGAAGCATCTCGACATATATTTAGGAAGGCAATATGTGATTTCATTTTTGAGACCCGTACACGTGCCCATTCAAAAATATGTTTTTTTTTTTTTTTTTTTTATGACAACCGAAAGATATTTTAAAAATTCCTATGCATTACAGAAGCATGAATGCAAATATAAAAAAAATAGAATAATAGAAATGATATATTAAAAAATTGTCTACATGAAATTATTTTATTAATTCCTCAATTTTTTCTGAGCTGACTATTTTTTAGTTGAAATTTCCTCTAATGATCCTTTTTGTCCCATTTATAAATTTCATCCTTCCTTATCATCTCTTGTAGTGGCCTAAAAATTTGCGCATAATCAATGATGAACTAACCCATGAAATTAATCTTCCCGAGGAGTGATTCCATAGCTTTCTTTCTTATAGAAAAATGGATTTGAGCTATAGTTTTGGCTCTTTCCATATCAACCTTGATCCCTCTCTTTGAAATAATATATCATAAGTGGGTACCTTCCAACACACCAAACATGGTATTTTTGGGATTCAAATATATCCCATACTTTCAACATCGCTCAAATATTTATTTTAGATGATGCACATTATATCATCTCCTTTTAGAAAAAATAATTACATCATCCAAATAGACTACAAAACTTTGTCCAATTAAGTCATAGAACATGATGTCCATGGCCCTTTTAAAAGTAGCGTTGACACTAATAAATCCAAAAGGAATGTGCTTAAAGGTAACAATCGCCCACTTTTTCTTGAATGTTTTCTTGAGATTATCAGGTTCTACTACTAAGACTTGGTTAGACTTGGTTATATCTAGAGAATCCATCTAGCAGCGCAAACGTCTATGATCCAGATGCAGTTCAGAGTATTATTTCCGTAGATGGAACTACATAGTTATCTTTGCATGATTTCCGGTTGAGATTGCGGAAGCCGACACATGGGATATCTCACCAGAATTTTTCCTAACTCGAACTAGGTTGGAAACTAAAGTAGAATGAATTACTTTCAATATGATTCAAGTATCTAGGAACTTCCTTTACTCTTTTTGGATTAGGGCCTCAACTTTTGGATGAAATTTCCTTAGCTTTCATTGAAACAATTTTGGCCCTTATTTAATAGGAATGACTTGTTTGATAATAATAGTATCATATGTCTTTAAACAATCATATTTCTATGCAAACACGTCATGGTGCTACTTGAAGGGATGAATACCTTTTTTCCGTTCTTACAAAGAGGAACTTGTACCGAGATTTACATATTTTGGATCATCGTGGGTTCAGAAGTTGAATTTTTTATATGATAACTTTGAGTATTGAATCTTAGTTTTAACTCGCCCTCTGAAACAGTTTTGGATGTCATAGAGTTTTTCCACAAATGCCACACCTTAGGAATAATTTTCCCTTTCGTTTCCACAATTTCTTTCTAAAAATCCTTATCATGCTCATCTTAGTCAATGGTTGCAGCTTTAGGCACATATTCATTGGCTACAAAATGTAGTATATGTTTGTCATCATTAAAAACATCAAATTTAGTCACATTATCGGGAATAGGTGGTATATAAATAATATTTATAGAAAAAAAATATCTTAAATGTGACACCCTAGCACTTGCATTAGCTAATGTATCTGTGACAAAATTTATAAGTTTGAGAACAAAACTAATAAATGATTTAAAATTAGAATAAGTTTTCAAACCTCTTGCTGGTAGTTTTTCAAAATTGAGGAAACACAGTGGATAGTAATATGTTCCTTGTGGGTGATAACTTCTGAATCACTAATTACCTTAACCACCTCCACGTTGAGGTTGATGGATTTTTTAATTCCCAGAATGAGTGCTTCATATTAGAGAGTTTTATTTGTTCACTCAAACTCAAAGAAACATGATAAAAGGTACCTCTTGTTATGTGGTTTTATGAGAACACAACCAAATTCATAGCCATCATCAGCCTTGGAACCATCAAAATAAAAAGTGCACAAATTAGTAGGTACTAAGGTAGTTCCTATATTACTAATTCGACATATAATTATATCGCAAGATTAATTTCCATCAGTTGGACTACAAGGAAGGAGCTCCAACTATGTATCTGATGGGATAGTTGAAGGTTGCAATTGATAGCACCCATGGTCAATTTCTAAAATAAATTACAAGAATAACGTCAACAAACAAGGCAAGCTGATTATGTCCTTCAAGTGGTGTAACATTGTTCTTCATATAAGGCTCACTTTCTACTCAAATATGATTTTTTATACCCTTATATTGAAACCATAAATAAGCCCATCCAGTTGATAAATATCCATGTAGCTTACTAGACCAATATCTACTCAAGAGTAAACCATAGGCTTTAGGAATGTTTACAATAACAATATTGATCCATTGGTTTACTCTTTGGTGTTATTAAAAATTGAATGATAACATTGTTTATTTCACCAATTGCTTGGACCAATTGTTTGTCCAACTGTATGATTCATCCATTGACTTTATCCATTTAGCATTAATTTTATTTTCTATATATAGAGGAATTACATTCACAAATGCATCAGAATCAACCAAATAATTATGGAAATTATAACTAAAGAGTTCAACTGTTAAGAGAAAAGGGGGACAAAGAGTATTAGTATTTAAATTTACAGCATTAATTTCATATTCAAGAATACCTAGAGACTTACCAGACACGACTTGAGAAGCTGGAACATTTTCATGTGATAGAAGATATGATGGGAATGCTTGGATGATCAACTCATATTGGCCTGTTATCTTAGTGAGATCAAAAATTGTAATCTTGGCATGATCTCTTTCATTTCATTAAAGATATTATAATCAATACTTTCATTTTAAATGGAAATTTTGAAGTATCAAGTGGTATATAACTTTTTTAGAAATTTTTAGAGTGACAGACATGTTCTTATTGTTTCCGGAAGTGTTCTGAGAAGAAGGAGCACTTATAGGCTTGTTCAGCATACTCTAAGTAGGTTGAGTTAGTGGTACAAATATATCTTAATAATTGTTTCTTCAAATCCTACTAAGAAATTGGCCCTTTGTTCCTAAGGTTATATTAACCAATGGTAGAGTAAGGAGGAGATTCACTTTCTAGCGGTTCCTTAACGCTTTCATTATCAACATTTAATATTATTTTGACTGCATTAGTGGATTTCCGAATGCCTCTACTTTGCTCAACCATGACATGTTCATTCATTTCTTCAATCTTCTTAGATGACTCATCTTATAATAAGGTATTGAAAATATTAGGTACCATAGCATTCATGTTGTGGTTCCATTGTGGGCATGTTTTCTTTGAATGCCTCTCGTGATGGAAGGTGTAGTAGTTGTCCATGACTAAACTTTCCACATCAACCACAACATTCAAGATTTGTGCATATTTAGCCAGTTGAGTATTTTTATTTCTCCTAATAAAAGTAGCTTGGAAGACTTTCCACTAGTATATTCCTAACTTATATTGTATTTAATTCAGATACTTCTTTAGTAAGTATCTTTAAAGACCTTGCCAAGCTTTTAATGTCGAAATAATCATTTTCCTTTGTTTTTGTTGAAGAGGCTTGATTTTTATTACATGAATCCTTGGAGTCTTTAGAATCATCAAAGTATACAATGACTCCAATAGAACACATATCATTTCCAATAGAAAGGGCTTCTACAAAATTTAAAAATAATGTCCCCTTTATACAACTCCCTTGACAAACACGAAGATATTGGTAGGAAAGGAAATTACGTAATAGTTTGTAGTGATTTCATTATGTGGTTACACATTTACAAAAATCTTATTCAATATATGAGTAAACCTTTGATTGAAATCCTTTACTTTCTCTTTCTCTTCCACCTTGAGGTTTATAAACTCTTTTAAGAACATGGTGGGAGTTTATCATCCGCAAACTTCTCTAAATACGATTTCTTAAAATCACTCCAATTTTGAATGAAATTGGGCAGAATACTCTGCTACCATATTAAAACTCTACCTTCAAAATTGTACATAAAAATATATAAGAAACGTCATCAAACTATACCTAAATCATTCATACATGCATGTAGAAGTTGTCAATATGAGCTTCAACTTTTGTCTTCTTGTCAAGGTCAATTTTTGATAACAAATTTTGTGGATGTTTAGGCACATGATGAAGATTATTTTGAATATCAAGTGGCCCTTAGGCCATCCAATCCAAGTCATTATCAATAATGGAAAAAAAATTTCAAAAATAATGTCAGCAAATCAGACTGGCAGATTATGTCCTTCAAGCAGTGTGACATTTTTCTTTATATAAGGCTCACTTTATACTCAGATATGATTGTTTATACCCTTATATTGAAGCCATAAATAATTCCATCCAGTTCATAAATATCGATGTAAATTACTGGACCAATATCTACTCAAGAGTAAACCGTAGGCTTTAGGAATGTTTACAATAACAATATTGATACATTGGTTTAATCTATGGTGTTATTAAAAGTGAATGATAACATTTTTTATTTCACCGATTGCTTGGACCAATTATCTTTCCAACTGTATGATTCATCCATCGGCTTTATCCATTTAGCATTAATTTTATTTTCTATAGATAGAGGAATTACATTCACAAATTCATCATAATCAACCAAATAATTATGGAAATTATAATTAAATATTTCAAATCTTAAGAGAAAAGGGAGAAAAATAGTATTAGTATTTAAATTTACAACATTAACTGCATATTGAAGAATACCAAGAGACTTGACAAACACAACTTGAGAAGCTGAAACATTTTCACATGATGGAGGGTATGATGGTAATGCTTGGATGTTCAACTCATATTGGCTTGTTATCTTAGTGAGATCAAAAATTTAAATCTTGGCATGATCTCTCTTCATTTCGTTAAGTATTTTATATTTAATACTTTAATTTATAACAAAAAATGTTGAAGTATCAGGAGGTGTATAAATTTTTAAGAAAATTTTGGAGTGAAAATTATATTCTTATTGTTTCTGGAAGTGTTATGATAATAAGGAACACTTATAGGCTTGTTCTGCATACTCTGAGTAGGTTGAGTTAGTGGTACAAATATTTCTTAATAGTTTTTTTCTCAACTCCTGCTAAGAAATTGACCCTTTGTTCCTCAGGTTATATTGACCAATGGTAGACTAAGGAGGAGATTCACTTTCTAGTGGTTCCTTAACGCTTTCATTATCAACATTGAATATGATTTTGAATGCATTAATGGAGTTCCCAACACCTCTACTTTCCTCGACCATGAAATGTTCATTCATTTCTTCAATCTTCTTAGAGGACTCATCTACTAATAAGGTATTGAAAATATTAGCTTCCATAGCATTCATGTTGTGGTTCCATTGTGGGCGTCTTTTCTTTGAACGCCTCTCGTGATGGAAGGTGTAATAGTTGTCCATTTCAACATCAACCACAACGTTTGAGATTTCTGAATATTTAGCCAGTTGAGTTTTGTTATTTCTCCTAATAAAAAGTAGCTTGGAATACTTGCTACCAGTATATTCCTTACTTAACATTGTATTTAATTCATATACTTCTTCAGTAAGTATCTTTAGAGACTTGGCCAAGCTTTCAATGTCAAAATAATAATTTTCCTTTGTTTTTGTTGAAGAGGCTCGAGTTTTCTTACATGCATCCTTGGAGTCTTTAGAATCATCAAACTATATAATGACTCCAATATAACACATATCATTTCCAATAAAAAGGGCTTCTACAAAATTTAAAAATAATGTCCCCTTTACACCTCTCTTGACAAAGATGAAGATATTGGTAGGAAAGGCAATTGTGTAATATTTTGTAGTGATGTCATTGTGTGGTTATACATCTGCCAAAAAGTTATTCAATATATGAGTAAACATTTAATTAAAATCCTTTACTTTCTCTTTGTCTGCCATCCTGAGGTTTATAAATTCTTTTAACAAGATGGTGGGAGTTTTATCATCCACAAACTTATCTAAATAAAATTTCTTAAAATCACTCCAATTTTGAATGAAATTAGGTGGAATAATCTGGTACGATATTAACACTCTACCTTCAAAATTAAACATAAAATACCTACAAGAAACGTCATCAAACTGTACCTAAATTATTCATACATGCATATAGAAGTCGTCAATATGAGCTTCAACTTTTTCCTTCTTGTTAGGGTCGAAATTTGATAACAAATGTTGTGGATGTTTAGACATATGATGAAGATTATTTGGAATAGAAAGTGGCCCTTGGGCCATCCAATCCAAGTCTTTATCAACAATGGATTATTTTATTCCTTAGTCCTCCTTTGCTGAACCCGAAGAGTCTTCTCCTTCTCAGTTCAAATCTTCGTTGTAATTAGGTTGTTCTTCGTATGTTGCCTTTTATTTGTTAGAAAATTGAAAATATCCCTCGTCACCTTCTAAACCTTTATCAATAGGTGGAAGATTTTGTTGTTGGTTTTTCTCTTTTAAAGGTTCTACTAAATTTTCAATAGTGGTAGTAACCAAATATTCCACCTGTTATCACTCAAAAAATGTGAAACATTACTTCACATGGTCATCCAGTACATTTATCAAAGGTATCCTTAGCCCTTTGATGTTGGTTTAGGGAAATTTCATTTTCTTTTTTACATATTTAACGTATCCTAAGGTTTAAGGCCATCTCCATTTAGGTCATGTCATGTCCCATCAGTCATCATATGCTGTCAGTTTTCATTTCCCAAGTGTTTAAATTTAGAAAGGACACTTAAGCCAATTTTACAACTTTTTGTAGCGTTTTATACTGTGAAATAGCATTTTTTGCTACGAAACTGCCTAATAGTTTCATAGCGAAACTACCAAAAATTAAACTAGCTACGCAACGAAAAATTGTTTTCATGTCTGTCTTGTCACACTTGATGCAAAGTTTTGGTTCATTATTGGAGGATTTAGGGTGGAGGTCATTTGAGTCTATTATGGTTAATTCAAAAGTACAAAGTCATGTCTGAGGTCATCATTACCATTTTTAGCATGCATGTGTCATGAGTAAGGCATGAGTTGTCATTCAAACCATAAAACATTACCAAATTATTCTTTTTGTCATACTCCTCTTTATCTTTGCATGTTATTGGATTTATGGAGAGCTGCTTCATCGAGCCAAGTAGGTTGTTGGAAGATTCAAAGGTTGCAGGTGTCATCAAGAAAGAGAGGCTGAGGAGATATAAAACCATGGGTACCAAGGAAGCGCTAAAAAGGTGATCATTCAGTTATCGACTGTGGTTATTATTTATAGTGAATACTCAACTCTTGATGAAGTGTTCTAAGAAAACAACAGGATGTGGTTCTATCCTCAAGCAGAACATGCAAAAATTCCGGGGTTGCCAAATCCTGATAACTTCAAGGTGAATTCTAAACCTCACAGTGTTACTTGATTTCAACAGCAACAAGAATCCCTAGAGGAGGGGAAGAGTGGTTTAAAGGCATCAATATCACCATGCAGGATTGCAAAGACTTCATCAAACCAGAGCATAATGAAATTAATCTAACAAATCCTATCCCTAGGAGTTTCATGAAGGACAAATATTCAAAGCTGTTGATGATCATTCAGAAGTATTTTACCTATGAAGGAAGGTTTCACATGGTCTACTCCTACCACGTTAGGCTTCTTTTTAATTTTGTGGGTAAGAGGTCACTTGACTTGCCCTTTTGATTTATATAGAAGTCTGGGTAAAATGTCAAATAAGTTTCAAGTTAAAAAAGAAGGCAATGAAACTTCTCTCTTTAACCATGGTTTGATTAATTTGTTGGTGTTAGAGGAGTTGAAGAGACTAGACAGAGATTGGACATCCTTTCTGTTCATGAGTGGTTTTGAAGCTGATGTTTTCATTCCTAAAATAGTTTCCAAACCTAGAAGTATTTCATCATCAATAGTGGCAGAGGAAGTTGAAGAAGGGAATAGATCATCCCTACTAGAACCAATGAGCATGGAGACAGAGCCTTTGCAGAAGATTCACACACCTAAAACAACACCAAACATAAGCCTACAATTAGCAATCATTGCACCAAGGAGATTCTTAGGAGCCGAATAGTGGCTAAAGGAAACTTAGAGGACATCGTGCATGCCATTGACATTGAAGAAACTCCCATTGTCCAAGCTGAAGATGTTGAAGAGGGAGGAAGAAAGCTAAAGAAAGGAAATACAACTAAAAAGCTAGAGTTTGTAGGTGATGATGCGGGTTTTATGTTTCAACCTAGAAAGCCAATGACCAGGCATGAAAGAAAGGTCATGGAAAGCAACAAAGAGACTTAGAAGGTGAGTGAAACTGCTCAACCACCAAGCATCATAGATCTCTCTTCACCTGCAAAAGAAGAGATAGTTATCAAACAAAGGAAGGGTAAAGAGAAAATCACTAAAAAATCAGAAATTTAAATCCTTAAAGAGCAGTTGAAGGTGGTAGAAGATGAAATATCAGTTTTGAAGAAAGAGGCAAAGAAGCACAAGGTTCAAAAGGTGAAATTTGAAAAAATGAGAGAAATATGGGAAGAACAGGTCATAAGTGTTTCAAAGACCTTGGACAATATAGAGAAATTGATTAAATGGACTCGACGGTAAAGAGGAAATTAAAACGCATCCAAAATATGAACTTGCATTTGTAATCCTAAAATTCATTGTTTTGAAATTTCATATTCAAAAAACTTATAGTCCGATCTAATATAAAAGGCTTTATCATAAAAACAAATCAAAGTTAAAAGCTCAATCGCAATCGGAGAATCGGAGATAACACTCAAAAGAAATATCATATGCCCATTTCAAATCTTCCGATGCGATTAGTCCAATCGGAAAATTCTAATCGCTAAGAGTTTAAAACAATTAAATAAAGCTTCCGATGCGATGCGGTCAATCGCAATCGATCAATCGGGACAATCTTTAAAAAACTCTTTATGCTTAGTTGAAATTCCCCGATCCGATGTGCATTTGATAATAAGCGCTTTTAAAAGAAAATCGAACATTTGTTTAAAAAAATATGGTAGACCCCACCATCAGAGATCGGAAAGATCTGCAATCGCAATCGATCAATCGGGATAAACGTATTGTGATACTCATTTGCCATTCGAAAACTTCCGATGCGATTCATCTATTTTGAATACGAAGATTTTTGTTGAATATATTAATATATCACAAGCGCCAAATCTTTATTGGTACGAAAGGCATTCAATAACGAATCAAATGAATATGGTTTGTGATTTGGTTTTAAATACTTAAGTGTGACCCAAAAGGAGCATTTACGCAATATACGAAACAAATGAATGAAAACCATAAATTCATAAATCATTCCGTTTGAATGACTTGTTGAGCACGACTGAGAGTTTATTGTCTTGCAGAGCCAAAGAACACTAAGTTCTTTCATTCACAGACAAAGAGAAGCGGTAGCAGACGTAGAAATGTCAAAAAGAGGGAGAAGAAATAAGACTGTTCTACCAGTGAAGTTTGCCGAGACTCATACAGTCTCAAAAGAAAAGCCCATAAAGCTAAGGCTAGTCACAGATACATCATGCCAAGGTCTTGGAAAAATGACATGGGACACAGTCTACAACCTGTTGGAAAAATTAGACCCCAAGGTTACAGTGGAGAAGGCATCAGTTCCAGACGAGGATAGCTCGGATTCCGACTCTGACATCAATGAAATAACACTTGCAAATTCATTTCTACATCGAATTGCAGCCAGAGCAAGCATCATGCCTTACTATGATGTAGTTCGATGGATTATTGACAGTGTAAAGATAAAAGATAGAATGTTTATTTCAGCATCCGGAGTGCCTTTCGGCTCATTTAAAGCAGAAGACTTGAAAACAATGTACCATCTTCCAGACCCACAGAAGGTGTATAACAAGGAATTTATCAAAGAATTTGCTGATGATAACAAATTCCAATCCGACCCTATCAGAAATTGGAGGAAAAACCCAGAGAAGCACCGAAATGAAGCATCCGGTATGTATTCTGTAGATTCTCTTCTGCCTCCATATTCCTATGCAGCTGCCATGATGTGTAGGTTATTTGGCAACGATAATTCAGCTAGGTTTTCTATACAAATGGTCCCATTAATCCTAGCAACTGTGAATTCCGACATTATGGATTGGGCTGTTATTCTTTCTGATAGAATGGCCAATAGGATCCTTGAGTACAGACAAGAAAAAGATGCTGGAAATTCTACCCCCTTTTTCTTTTGTGCCTATATTCTTGATGCTATTTGTTTCAATTCCGAATTTCCCCTATTTGGATGGAAATGGACTCCCAATAACCCCCTTCCAATCCATATTTATCATAAATTTCTTTGGAAGATTCATTTCCAAGATAATGTATATAGAATATGTCATGGCTTCCTCATTCCCGTTTTCCAAACCATTTTTAATCGCTTTCCCCCTAGGATTTCTGATAAAGCTAAAGCCGACCTGTCTGCAATCGGAGATTGGTTTGGGGAGGAACAATTTACTTACATCAGGGTTTTTGGTAGTATAGTGGAGCCGCATGTTCTTCCGCTTTTTGTTCCAGACAAACTTCTCGCTCAAGAAGTTTCTTATCAATTGACACTTGAAGGTATATCCAGGTCTTTGAACAACAGTAAGAAGAAAATGTGGCCTCAATTCCCACTCAATTGTGGTCATTTCACTCTAAATGATTTCAAGCATGCAGAAAAGGAAGTCTTCAAGATAAGAGGTTGTAAATTTGCAACCATTCCTGGAAGACAGTATGATCAAAAAAAGATAGCATTTGATGTCACTGCTTCAGTTTCAATTGCTCGTTTTGAGCATGAACCAGATATGTTCGATGATTTGTTTATTTCATTAGATAATTTTCCTCAGATTTTTGACTTGATCAAGTCTACATTTCAACAGGAGGAAATAAATAAATTTCTCTTATTTAGAAGCCAGAGATTGTTGAGAGTACCTCTAGACCAGCTGAGAACTCAAATCCAAAAATCAGAGACAGAAGGTACATCCAGCCAAATGCTAGTAGAAACATCTACCAGCAAAATCATTACACAATCGGCTGTCAACCAGCCGATTGTACATTCTCAAAAAGTGGTCACTATTGACAAACCTGATGCCCCAAAGGGAAATACTGCTCAAATGATAGACAAATGCACAAATATCAATGATGAGGTGCATAATCAAAAGGATGGATCAGATGAAAAAAGCACCAAGCAGAGCATAGATAAAGAGAAAGAAAAAGAAATAACTAAGGAGATTACGGTTTCCACTAATCTTGATATTTCTTCTCAGCTATTAAATCAATATGATCAGTTTGCTCAACAGCTTGGATTGCAGGATAAAGGTTCAGAACAAATAGAGCAAGATGTAGAAATCATTCCTGAACATCCTACAGGTCATATTGTATTAAAATGTGAGGAAATCCCTCCTTTGGATGTATTTTACAGCCCTAAACATAAGGCTGTTGTCAAAAGACAAAGAAAGAAAAGAAAAACAGAACAGGGAATATTCTCTACTCCATCAGAGGAGTTTATGAATATTGTTTATAAGAACAGTGGAATGAATCCATTTGAAGACCTTACGAAATTGTCACAGTATACAGGAGCTTATAGTGCTGCAACAGTTGATAAAGTTGTAGAAGTTTCTCAACTAATAACTCAGAAAGATCTTCACATAGCTTCACTGGAAGAAAAAGCTAAGGAGAATCAGCAACTGATCGGCCAATTGCAGCAACAACTACAGGATCAGACATTTAGGTCTAAAGAATTGGAGAAACAGCTTGTGGAAGAAAAGAAGAAGATTGATGAAAAGCTTTTAGGCAAACAAAAGCAGCTAAATGAAGAAATTTCTAAGTTGCAGAGTCTGTTACAAAATGAGGAAAAGGCAAAAATGATTCAAGAAAAGGAATTCTAAGCAACTTTGGATAATTTTAAAGATTATCCAAAGTTAAATGAATTCAAATCGGAAGCCCTTGAAGCTAATAAATTATTGACTCAGCAGTTAATTGAATTTTGCTCAAAACTGTCACAAGCAGAACCCTTTTGTGAGATTACTTCATCTTTGATCCAAACTATCATAACTCTTAGACAAGAAATAGATGATGCCGATGAAAAGATTTCTGAGTTTCTCAACTGGCAGGATACAGAAAAAGGAAAAGAAGCAAATCTTCCTAGGATAGAGGAAAAACACAAAGAAATCTTGTTTACAGAATGGGAACATCAATTAATGAAATCTGATAGAGCAATATCAAGGGCCAGAAATATAATGAATAATCTCACGCAATTCATAAATGACAGCTTATATTCAATTAATCTCATTTCAGATTGTGTTCCTGGCAGTTTGCCAAAGATAAAAGAAACTGAAGACAGGTGGAGAGAAGAAATGGAAAGGAAAAGTCAACAAATCGGCAAACTTCAAACTATATCCTGGGATAGTATGTGGACTCATGTGATCAAGCTAAACAATCAACAGACAGCTATCAAACTTCTATCAAACGCTGTCGATTGTCTAATTCCAGAATTTTCTGATGCCACCTATGCTGGACAGTTGCATACTGAGATGAGTCATCCACCAAGACTCCGAGATATGTTGAACATTTTCAACTTGGCTTCATCAAGCGAAGGAGAAAAACAATGAATCACTTTTATTCAAAATAGCATTTCAGTTTTAAATTGATAGATTGTAGCAGTAGTATTAGGATTTTGTTATGTAATTTTATTATTTAAATCCCTCTCATGCATTTAGAGAAGGGATCGGAAGTTGTAATATTTTGAGGATTTGGAGCTAACATTTCTGTACTTCATTCCTTATTATATTTCTATGAAAGATCACATCTGGTGATTTTTGTGCTCAAATTATCTTTGAAGTGTTGCATTTTTGTGCCTTTGGAGTTAATTTTACATTGGAGTTACTAGATCAGAGTATCATACTTCGTTTGACAGTCTGCAATATGAATGAGGTATTTTTATCTGTTCATTGTTAATTGTCTCTGTTATATGGTATTCGTTTGAAGAATTTTCTATCATTTATATATTTGATTTTCATAATATTTCCTCTTTATATTATCATTTCTGAGTATAATTGGAATATTATCATTTATATACATATATGAATGGTATATGATGATGAATGCAATATGCTAATATAACTCTGTTTAATTTATTAAACAGAGTTATCTTTATTCGTTTCTGCACATTTCAATTTAACTAATAATACATTTTCATGGTTATTATTAGATTTAAACAATCCTAAGTTGTATTCACATATTATTACCCGGGTTAAAATTAGAATTTCTTTATCAGCATTTAGTTTAGATTAGATAGTTTTATTATTCTGTCAATTTAGTTCCATTTTCATCCATTCAATTCAATCCACTTAGTTATAAGGAAACTGGTCCTTTAAATCCAGTCGGAGCCACCATCCCAAACGGAAAAGGAGCTGTCTTAAGGTCCCGACCGGGTGGTTTTCCCCCAATGTTTGAAGCAGAGATTTTCTAGGCTTCAACCATTTTGGCGCTAGAAGGAGGGCATCCTAATGAATGGCAAGCAAACTCCAAATCTACAAACCATTCTAAGAGTAATTTTCCCTCCGCATCACCTCGTACTTCCAAATTGCCCGCCGCATTCCCCAAAGATCCAAGCAACAGCAAGAAGAGGTATCTACTATCAATCGCTCAAACCCACCATACTGCAATTGTCTTGAATCTCCGAAGTTCGGGCCTCTCATCCACGTAAACTTCAGAGCTTCTCGATTTCAATTACGTGTCCGAGCTATCTCAAAGCAACCTGAGACTTCGCACTAATCTACCTCACCCTCTTACTAGACTTCGAGTGAAAGCTCTCAGATTGAACCTACCGAATTTCCTTTACCTAAAGGAAAAAAGGCAAAGAAAACACCGAAGATTCTCGACAAGAAGCACTTTCATCCACATCTTCCATCTCATCTTCCCTGCGAAGTCAACCATCCACTTCCTCATTACATATCATTTTTCACCGTAGAATTGGGAACTTCAAATATCCTCCAACCTGGGCTTCACTCCCCAATATCAATTCCTTCCCGTACATCTGAAATCTCAACAACAAGATCATCCACCATCGGTATTACAATGGCAGATCCATGGACCGTACCGGTGCGCTCAATATGCCCGCACCATTACATGCATTACCCGATGATCCCGAAAATGGCTACCCAAGTTTAATCCGTAAAATGGAACCCAAGCCGAGGAACATAATAACTTCATGTTAGCGCTGAATTTGAAGGGAGTGACCGAGCAAGATGTCGCAGCTAGGCTTTTTCCTTATACATTGTAAGGATCGCCAGATCCCTGCATTTTTCCTCGCTCTCGATTCTATTACCGCTAGATATTTAAGCTAAGAACGCTTTCACTAAGTATGGAGACGATAGATCTTTAGCTACACTAATAAATGATCTCTCCAATCTTAGGATAGAGCATAGGGAACCCATTAAAGAATTTAATGCTCGTTTCAAACTTTTGAATAAAATCCCAACGACTTCCAAACCAGAATCAAGTGAGTGGTATATTAATCGCCTCTACCCGCCAATATAGCTATTTTTGTAGACAGTACGCAAAACCAACACTTGCTGAAAACATGAAAGAAGCACTTGTCATGGAAAAACGTATTAATGCTCTAGAAAAGAAAGGCTTCGAGGAAAGAAAAACCAAAAAGTTTCATTCAAAGAAGATTCAAAGAAGAAAATCTCAAAAGATCCATATGATATGGAAGGCCTCCAAAAAGTTCTCAAGACTATGTCAAATGAAATGATTGAAATTAAGAAACAAGTAGCTGAAACTTCAACCAAGAGGCCCTTCAAGAATTATAAGAAAACCGAATCAAAACCGCCAAATATCGTATCTTATGTGACCTGATCAAGAAGAGGAAGGAAGAGGAAACAATCTCATCAACTGACAATGAAGAAGAAATTGTTGAATGTCATGGTATGTGGGATTTTATACCGCCCAACTCCGATGTAGCGTATAATGATGAAGAAGCTTTACCTCGTCTCTACTAGGAGTAAAGGTACTCCCGAACTGCTCGTACAACTTCAAAGAAGCTGAGTGCAAGCCGGCTACAACAAAAGAAAAAGTACCTACAAAGAAATCACCTGCAGTTCAGCTTCCCAAAACCCACCTTCAAATACTCTTCCAACATCTAAAACATTAGTAGTATCTCGATTCAATGGATACAATATTGTTGATGATATGAAGAAAACTAAGGCAAACATAACTATGTTTGAACTTAGCAAATTAAAACATCAACAAACAAATCGGCTCTCAAAGAATTGAATGTCGTTCCCTGCTCACCTCTTCCCAAGCAAAGCCGCAAATGATTCCGGTCAACCACCTTCGGTATGATAGAAGCTACCGATTCAAATTCCGATCAGATGTGACTGCCCTCACACTCCACCCTTCCTTTTGACTTTTGAAATCTACAACAAAAACCTACACAATTGTTCGATTGACTCAAAGGGCATCATCCAATATAATGCCAACAGTTTGTTCTAAACCGAACATAGAACCCCAAAAGTCTTCCATACACATCGTACGCTTAGACGTAAGCAAGGTCCAGGTTTTAGGAGAGATTACTCCGTAACTATCAAAGTTAGCACTCGATCCACGGTAGTTCAACGAATTGATAATCTTAATAGCCGATATACCCGAATTTTATGGGTTGATTTTAAGTAGAGATTGGTCCTCGAAAAGCTCCACGGATATATCTCTACCGATTGGTCTCACATGTGGTTACCTTATGAGGAAAGCCAAATCAAATAAAAATCAATCGAGAGAAACACATGACCCATACTCGTAATCGTATTTTGAAATCAGAAAATCAACCAATTGCATTTAATAACAACATCTTGGGAAATTATTCATCGTATTCATTTTTTGGAAATCTCACCGCCCAACCATCTCGTTAGAAATGCTTAACATCACAGTATTGAAAACTATTCACAACCGATAGGTCAAGATGTTTTAGTGATACCGGGGAAACTGTGAATAATCTTGTTAATACTTCTTTATTTTGGTCTTTATATTTTCGATTCGCCTAAATCTAACGGCTGGGTTCGTGAGGTGGTGTATCTTGTTAGCTCAAGAAGGTGAAAAGACACCTCGTAGGTTAGAATTTGAATGCACGAACAATACAAATTGAGTATGAAGCTCTAGTCCAAGGTTTATATAAAGCAATTGGCCTTAAAGTGCAATATTTGGAAAGTATTCGGCGATTCCCGAAATTATCATTAAACAAAGTGAGAAATACAATTCAATCGTCTTTCAAATCACCTCAAACATTATCAATCGCCGGGTTCAAGAACTCACCACACACTTTTCTCGCATTCAATATTTCTTCCATCCCTAGGTCTCAAAATTCAAAGAACCGACTTGCTAGCCAATGTTGCTTCCAGACTCATACCTTCTCAAGATTTTATGTCCGTATAGATTTTCACAGAATTACTTTAGGCCATCCGTCCTGCATAATGTTACAAATTGGAGAGTTTTTTACCATGATCAAGATATCTTGAACTTCATGACTTCGAGAAATCATATGATGATCAAATTATTGATGAAGAAGAGCATGATTTACAAATTTCTTCAAAAAGTAATGAAAATCCCATTCCGAAATCTCGTTGTTAGATTAGAGGATCAGATGATATTAAAGACGTATTCAAGAAAGTCACTAATACCAAGCTTCAAAGTTCTACTTTGAAATTTGAATTAGTGAATCTTAATTGACTAAACCTCAAAATGTTAATTTAGGACTTAATTTAACATCAAAAGAAAGGATGCCTTCATTAAACTATTGAGCAAGTACAAAAAATGTCTTCGCTTGGAATTATGATGATTTAAAAACATATGATACTTCAATTATTCAAGACACAATCTCCAATGTTTCGATATTAAACTCCGTTCAACAAAAAGCTAAGGAAAGTTCATCCTGGGAAGATCAAATCAAATCGAACTTAATAAACTTTTGAAAGCCAAAATCATTTTTCCTGTCAAAGTATCCACTGGGTTTCCAATATGGTACCCGTAAGAAAGAAAAATGGTGATATAAGAATCCGTATTGATTTCGGTAGTTTAAACAAGGCATCTTTGAAAGACAATTTCCCATTGCCAACCATGGAGCGTATACTCCAAAAAGTAGCCGACTCAAATTATGTCCTTTCTTGATGGATTTTCAAAGTTATAATCAAACCAGCTCATCCAGATGACAAACATTGAAAACAACTTTCGTAACGAAACGGGGAACTTATGCTTATCAAAAAATGCCTTTGGATTAATAAATGCAGGAGCAACTTTCCAAAGAGCCATGGACATAGCATTTAAAGGTCTGATCAATAAATCAAATATTGTTTATCTCGATGATATACGTATTCTCTAAAACAATCCACTCATCACATGATCTTAAACAAATATTCGAAAGATGTAGAAGGTTTGGTATTTCATTAAATCCGAAAAAAAATCTTTCTTTGCTTTAGGTGAAGGAAAATTTTAGGATTTATTGTATCAAAAGATGGTATATACATTGATTCAGACAGAAAGCTAAAGAAATCTCTCGATATTTCTTTACCTCATAACAAAAAATCCATGCAATCATTTCTACGTATCAATTTTGTAAAAAGATTCATTCCCGATTTTTCTTTAATTGTTTTACCTATGCAAAATATGATCAAGAAGAATCAAGATTTAAATGGGGGCATAAAGAGAAAGAAGCCTTGAGTTAATCAAACAGGCAATCATTAATGCACCAAAGATTAAGTACTCCGATTTTTCTAAAGATTTTATTTTGTATACTTTAGCCACAGAGACATCTTATGCAAATTTGCTTTAACACAAATTAATGATCAAAATCAAGCACCAATTCTATTCTTCGCCCAAATTCGCAAGGAGCCGAATCCGAATTATTCCGATGTTGAAAATAAGCCTTTGCCGTGTTCTTAAATAATCAAGCATTTTAGACCTTTTCTCTTAAAACTCATACAAAAATTATTGTCCCATTTCCTCTCGTTAAAGTGAGGCAATTATTAATTCAAGAGGGAAGTAGGAGAAAAACGAGCTAATCAAGTGATGTACTTACAAGAATATGATGTTGATATTAAACCAACCTAAGATTGTTAGAGGACAAGGTTTTTGCAGATTATTAGCGGGAGCTCATAACATACCAGAGAATGATCATTCAAATCAAGATATTCTAAGGGAATCAGAGAAAGTGTTACGGATCTCCGAGTCTCAGATTGACCATCTATTACTTAAAAATGGGTATGCTCCTTCTAATCTCAGTTATAAGAAAAAACGTGCTTTAAGATTAAAAGTCGTTAAATATGAGATCATTGATAATGTGTTGTTTAGAAAAAATTATGATTCAATTTTGTTGAGATGTCTAGAAAAGATCGAGGTCAGTAAAGGTTTCAAGTAGAGTCAGCATGATGGACCACAGAGGTCATTTTGGAGGTATACCACAAATTACAAAATAATTCGTGCCGGCTATTATTGGCCTACCTTTTAAAGATACACATGAATATGTAAGAAAGTGCAGACCAAGCAACCGCAAGTGGAAGGCAAAGGAAACCAGCTTTTCCTTTGCAACCGCAGAATATTGAGTAACCATTTGAACAATGGGGACTTGACATTATTGGTGAGATAGTACCTCATTCTTCCAAGCAAAGACAAGTACATTCTTACCGCAAACCGATTATTTTACAAAGTGGGTAGAGGCAACTCAAGGTAGCCAATTCCCGATGCAATTATTGATTTCATAGATCAATTTATCATAAACTGTGCGTTTGGTGTACCTCAAGCTCTTGTCTTTGATAATGCATCTTATTTCTCGTGAAACAAACTTTAATTGAATTTGCGCTAAAAGAGGTTTTAACCTCAAATATTCAGCAAATTATTACCCACAAGGTAATGGATTAGTCAATCCACTAATAAAAATCTCATCAAGATTATTAAAAGGACTATCGATCAAAATCAAAAGAATTGGCATAAATCTTTAATCTTTGCACTATGGGCCGATCATATTACGTAAAAAGCTTCAATCTAACTTCACCTTTTAATTTAGTTTATGGAAAAGAAGTTTCGATACCATCAAATTTAACTCTTCCATCATTAGCCCTAGTACAATTTATTTGAAGAAAATCCTTCTTCATCCGTTCAATTGGTTATATGATCAAATCCTTAAACTAGAAGAAGAGAGAGATAAAGCTTGGGGAATTGTTCATGAAAAACATCAACAACTTGTGAAATCTTCTTTTGATGCAAGTTCTACCGGCCCAAAATATTTGTCAATTGGTGATCTTGTTCTAAAATGGGATAAGGCACATGAAGAAAAAAGGTAAACATACCAAATTTCAAAAGATGTGGCTTGACCATTTCAGATCATTGAAAAGATAAAGGCTCAAATACATTCATGCTCCAAGATCTAACAAACAAGAGAGAATCTCTTCCGTAAATGGGCTTATCTTAAAGAAATTCTTTTCATAAGGAGGTAACCCTCTTAAACCGTACATATTCCTTTTTGCAAAGTCTTTTATTTGTTTTTTAATAAATAAAGGTTGTTAATAAGTCTCTAATTGATCGTTTACTTGATAGAAAATTCTTAAGGAAAATATTATAAATATTTATTTTAATATAAATAAGAATTTTTAAAAAGAAATGATTATATTCCTCGATAGTTTTAAATAAGATGTTAAACTTTGAAAGATTATACCAATTATTTGCATAATCTTTTTGGAAAACTTGAGGAAAGTGTAAATCATTACAAGTTTATTAAGCAAGAGAGAAGTTATCTATAAAAGTAAAGATTATTCAAGTCTTGGTACTCAAAAACTCGTAAAAATTGTCATCCATCGATTCTTAAGGATAAGACTAGTCAATTCCATTCATTTAGGTTGTGATTTTTAGAATATAATTCTAAGAAATTATTGGAAAACATTTTTAAGAGATAAGAGGTCTCATCACGAGCCGACTTACCATATTCATAAGAAATAATAAATGACATTACCAATACCTACTATCAAAATGGTAGTCATTATTAATATAAGACAAGGGGTCTCATCACGAGCGCCTTGTTCAGCTTTTAATTATAACTATTGAATGGCATTGTTAACAACTCGGCTACCAAACCAAACAATGGCTCTTAAAAAAAGAAATAAAAAAATAAATAAAAAAAAGACAAAAACATGAGATAACATATCTTATGAATTTATCTTTTAAAAGTCATAATCTTAGTTGAATGGGACACGAAATGCTTAATGGTTAAAAGGTAACTCGTCGAGACTATGAACGCTTAAGGGGCAAATGAGGGCAATACCTATGACAATAGAGTATATTATCAAAACCAAGCTTGAAGAAATCCACTACTTCATTATTAATACCAATCAAAGCTTAAGACAACTCAAAATGTTTTTATTCTCAAGAAACTAGAAAGAGATTGTTAATAATTTTTATTCTTTTTCATAAAGTTAGATTTTATTTTTGATTATCCTAGGATAATTTTTATTTACCTTAAAAATCTTTATTTACTTTAAAGATATAGTATTCATTCTATTTTTTCAGAGATAACCGGTTCTTTTCAAGTGAATCGCCAATTGTTGTACTATACAACAACCTCTCCTTTTTCTAAATTTTATAAATAAAATTTAGAAATAGGGTCCCTTTCTTTTAGAAATAAAACACTTAGGAATAAGATTCATTGTTTTAAATTTCATATTCAATATTCAAAAACTTATGGTCCGATCTAATATACAAGGCTTTATCATAAAAAACAAATCAAAAGTTAAAAGCTCAATCGCAATCTAGAGAATCTGAGATAACACTCAAAAGAAATATCATATGCCCATTTCAATCTTCCAATGCAGACAGTCCATCTGAAAATTTCCTAATCGCCGAGATTAAAACAATTAAACAAAGCTTCCAATGCGATGCGGTCAATCGCAATCGATCAATCTAGACAATTCCTAAAAACTCTTTACGCTTAGTTGAAATTTCCCGATCCAATGTATTTGATGAATAAGCGCTTAAAAGAAAATCGAACATTTGTTTTAAAAATACGGTAGACCCCACCATCGCAGATCGGAAGATCCGCAATCGCAATCGATCAATCGGGATAAACGTATTGTGATACTCATTTGCCATTCGAAAACTTCCGATGCGATTCATCTATTTTGCATACGAAGATTTTTGTTGAATATATTAATATATCACAAGCGCCAAATCTTTACTGGTACGAAAGGCATTCAATAACGAATCAAATGAATATGGTTTGTGATTTGGTGTTAAAGTGTGACCCAAAAGGAGCATTTACGCAATATACGAAACAAATGAATGAAAACCATAAATTCATAAATCATTCCGTCAATGACTTTGCTGAGCACGACCGGGAGTTTATTTGCTCATAGAAAGCCAAAAGAACACCAAGTTCTTTCATTCACGTACAAAGAGAAGCTAGAAAGGCATTTGAGAAATGTCAAAAAGAGGAAGGAAATAAGACTGTTTCTCTACCGTTGAAGTTTGCCGAGACTCCTACAAAGCCTCAAAAGAAAAGCCCGTAAAGCTAAGGCTAGTCACAGACATCATGCCAAGGTCTTGGAAAAATGACATGGGACACAAGCCTACAACCTCGGCTGGAAAATTAGACCCCAAGGTCACAAGGAGAAGGCATCGGGCCTGGGACGAGGATAGCTCCTGATTCCGATTCCCGACATCAACGAAAGAACACTTGCAAATTCATTTCGCATCGACCAGTTTGTAGCATCATGCCTTACTATGATGCAACATGGATTATCAATATAAAGATAAAAGATGTAATGTTTATTTCAAGATCGTGAGTGCCTTTCGCCGTTTGTGCGTAAGACCTGAAAGCAATGTACCACCTTCCGTAATCTACGTAAGGTGTATAACAAGGAATTTATCAAAGAATTTGCCGATGATAACAAAGTCCAATCCGACCCCTATCGAAATTGGAGAAAAAACCCGTAGAAGTACCGAAATGAAGCATCCGTATGTATTCTCAGATTCTCTTCTCTCCATATTCCTATGTACCGCCATATGTGTAGGTTATTTGGAAATGATAATTCGCCTAGGTTTTCTATACAAATGGTCCCCTTAATCCTAGCAAAATTTCGTGAATTCCGACATTATGGATCACGTTATTCTTTCCCGATAGAATGGCCAATAGATCCTTGAGTGTACGTACAAGCAGTGCTGACGCTTCAAATTCTACCCTTTTCTTTTGTGCCTATATTCTGGATGCTATTTGTTTCAATTCCGAATTTCCTTATTTGGATGGAAATGGACTTCCAATAACCCCTTCCAATCCATATTTATCATAAAATGCTTTGGAAGATTCATTTCCAAGATAATGTATAGAATCATTACGTGCTTCCTCATTCCCGTTTTCCAACCATTTTTAATCGATTTCCCCTCAGATTTCGATAGCTAAAGCCGACTCCGTCCGCAATCTGAGATTGGTTTGGGGAGGAAAAATTTACTTACATTCTTCTTGGTAGTATAGTGGAGCCGCATGTTCTTCCGCTTTTGTCCTGCATAAAACTTCTCGCTCAAGAAGTTTCTTATCAATTGACAATTGAAGGTATATCTAGGTCTTTGAACAACAAGAAGAAGAAAATGTGGCCTCAATTCCCACTCAATTGTGGTCATTTCACTCTAAATGATTTCAAGCATGCAAACTTAAAAGGAAGTCTAAGAGAGAGGTTGTAAATTTGCAACCATTCCCTGAAGACAAGATGATCCAAAAAAGATAGCATTTGATGTCATCAGTTTGGGCTTCAATTGCTGCTTTGAGCATGAACCGTATATGTTCGATGATTTGTTTATCTCATTAGATAATTCTTCTCGCATTTTTGACTTAATCAAGTCTACATTTTATTAGGAGGAAATAAATAAATTTATTTAGAAGCCGAGATTGTTGAGAGTACTCAGACTACTCGAGAACTCAAATCCAAAATCGCAGACACGAAGGTACATTCACCAAATGCTAGGTAGAAACATCTACTCAAGAAAAATCATTAGCATAATAATTCCAATACAACTGTACCGATTGTACATTCTCAAAAAGTGGTCACTATTGACAAAACTCCGATGCCCCAAAAGGGAATACGCTTCAAAATGATGTAGACAAAATGTACAAATATCAATGATGAGGTGCATAATCAAAAGGATGGATCGATGACAAAAGCACCAAGCAGAGCATAGATAAAGAGAAAGAAAAGAAATAACGAAGGAGATTACTAGCTTTCCACTAATCTTGATATTTCTTCTCGCCTATTAAATCAATATGATCAGCTTGCTCAACAGCCTTGACTGGCAGGATAAAAGGTTCGTAACAAATAGATAAGATGTTGAAATCATTCCCGAACATCCTACAGTCATATTGTATTAAAATGTGAGGAAATCCCTCCTTTGATGTATCTCTACAAATTTCAAACATAAGGTCGTTGTCAAGAGACAAAGAAAGAAAAGAAAGGTATCAGGCATATTCTCTACTCCATCGAGGAGTTTATGAATATTGTTTATAAGAACAGTGAAATGAATCCATTTGAAGACCTTACGAAATTATCACAATATACAAGGAGCCTATAGTGCCGCAACAAGCTGATAAAGTTGTAGAAGTTTCAATCCAATAACTCGTAAAGATCTTCACATAACTTCACTCTGAAGAAAAAGCTAAGGGAGAATCAAGAAACTCGATCAGCCAATTGCAGCAACAACTACAGATCGATATTCAGGTCTAAAGAATTGGAGAAACAACCGGTCAAGAAAAGAAGAAGGTCGATGAAAGCTTTAAGCAAACAAAAGCAATGTTAAACGAAGAAATTTTAAGTTGCGTAGTCTGTTACAAATGAGGGAAAAGGCAAAAATGACTCAAGAAAAGGGTTTCAAGCAACTTTGGATAAGTTTAAAGATTATCCAAAGTTAAATGAATTCAAATCTAAGCCCTTGAAGTTAATAAATTATTGACTCAACAAGCACTGAATTTGCTCAAAATCACATAGCAGAACCCTTTTCAGAGATTACTTCATCTTTGATCCAAACTATCATAACTTGACAAGAAATAGATGATGCCGATGAAAAGATTTCGAGTTTCTCAACCGGGCAGGATACGTAAAAGGAAAAGAAGCAAATCTTCCTAGGATAGAGGAAAACACAAAGAAATCCTCACATGTATCGGGAACATCAATTAATGAAATCAGATAGAGCAATATCAAGAGCCGTAAATATAATGAATAATCTCACGCAATTCATAAATGACACTTATATTCAATTAATCTCATTTCGTATCGTGTCCTAAGGCTTTTGCCAAAGATAAAAGAAACTCGAAGACAAGATGGAGAGAAGAAATGGAAAAGGAAAAGTCAACAAATCGCGCACTTCAAACTATATCCTGATATGTGGACTCATGTGATCAAGCCAAACAATCAACAAGACAAATATCAAAATTCTATCAAACGCTATCGATTGTCTAATTCCACTTTCGACGCCACCTGGCGTCGGGATGCTTGCATACCGGAGATGAGTCATCCAACTGGACTCCGAGATATGTTGAACATTTGCAACTTGGCTTCATCAAGCGAAGGAGAAAACAATGAATCAGCTTTTTTTATTCAAAATAGCATTTCGCTTAAATCGATAGATTGTAAAGAGGTATTAGGATTTTGTTATGTAATTTTATTATTTAAATCCCTCTCATGCATTTAGAGAAGGATCGAAGTTGTAATATTTTGAGGATTTGGAGCTAACATTTCAGACTTCATTCCTTATTATATTTCTATGAAAGATCACATCTCGGGTGATTTTTGTGCTCAAATTATCTTTCAAGTGTTGCATTTTTGTGCCTTTTGGAGTTAATTTTACCTGAGTTACTAGATCGAGTATCATACTCTGCTTGGATGTACCGCAATATGAATGAGGTATTTTGTCCGTTCATTGTTAATTGTCTATGTTATATGGTATTCGCTTTGAAGAATTTGCTATCATTTATATATTTGATTTTTCATAATATTTCCTCTTTATATTATCATTTCGAGTATAATTGGAATATTATCATTTATATACATATATGAATGGTATATGATGATGAATGCAATATGCTAATATAACTCGTTTAATTTATTAAACAAGAGTTATCTTTATTCGTTTCGCACATTTCAATTTAATTAATAATACATTTTCATGGTTATTATTAGATTGAAACAATCCTAAGTTGTATTCACATATTATTACCCTAAGTTAAAATTAGAATTTCTTTACCAAGATTTAGTTTAGATTAGGATAGTTTTATTATTCTCGTCGATTTAGTCCCATTTTCACCTATTCAATTCAATCCATTTAGTTATAAGGAACCGGTCCTTTAAATCCGGGCCGAGCCACCATCCCAAACGGGAAAGGAGTCGCTTAAGGTCCCGACCTAGTGGTTTCAATGTTTGAAGCAAGAGATTTTTCTAGGCTTCAACAGGTTCATAGAGGGCAAAGGTCTTCTGCTACTAGGTATCAGACCTGCTGTGTGGTCTTCTTGGAGCCAGGATTGTTGTCTTGATGAGAGACTCAGCCTAATCAATTTCTTTGCTCACCAACCAAAGAAATGATTAAATAATAAAGACCCAGGTAAAAATAAATTCATATATTCATTCCCTAACAATGGCGTCAAAAAATATTTTACCTTGGGAGACAATTTATGGCTGAGGAGAAAACAGTGCCCAAGAAATTCATGTAAAACTGAAAATGAATTAATTGATTGTCCCTTCATTTTGTAAAACCCATATATTATTTTAAAACCATTTAAAATTCCACATGTGAACACAAATTTCACAAATGCCTCCTGATGTTCAGTATAAATGACAGAAACAACAAAAATAAGTGAGGGTGGAAAGTTTTTGATAATAGGTTGTCTTGCACAAAATATGTTATCTTCAGCTTTAGAGGAAATATGACTCACATGCAATGGAAAATATAGAAGAGGAGCGCATCATTAACAATTATAAATTTAGCTTAAAAAAAGAGTAAAATTAAATACCAACAACTTTATTACTCAATTCTAAGAGAATATTATTAACAGAAGATGTAACAAGAAAAAATTATCATACCCAACAAATTCTAGAATCTCTGTGAAAACTTTATTCATAATCATATAAAAGTGAAAGTAGAAAATTTCAGTTTCCTCTACAGTCCAAAATGCTTGAGCCTCACTTACTCTTTCAAAGTATTTTTTATAAAAAAATTCAAAACAACAATTATAAAACTGTCATCTTCCTAAAATACCTCAAGACTAACTATCCTCAACGTCTAACATTCGGAAGATGAAATTACATTGAAAATAAAATAATTTCTTCTAAACATTATGAAAATAAAAATAAAGGTACCCGTTGGAATATTCTCTATCAATGGATTATTTGTACTTCAGGATCAGTGGAAAGCCCTGTGCCTGCATCAAGTACTTGATTAGACATCCATTCTCTGCACCTCGTCCACATATATGTATTTTAATTTGGGCTTTTAATGAACTTGACATGAGCCATCCTGAATTCAGTGATCTTGTTGTAGGTTGGATTTTCAATAAATAGTGTTCTCATCATCCAAAGAAGCTGGAAGTCTTTGTGTAAATAATTAACAATAGTAGCCCCTTTTAATAATTTTTTATTTTCATAAGTAGTACCAAATTTTCTTTTGGCTTCTACAAGAAATGTTTCGAAGGTCTCCCAAGGTAATAAATTTATGTGTTGATCCCAGCAGGATGGTAAGACTTCCCTAGTTCTCTTGTCAAAATCAGTATTAAAATTCATTACAAATTCCTTCACTTCTTTTAATATCTTCTCAACCAATTTCATATGCAATTTCTTCACTATCATCTTATTGATTTCAATTATATACTCATCCCTTATTTCAATTCCAAATTCCTTTAGTTTCTGTGTGTACTTGGAATTCAGAAATTCGATAATCTTTCTTGCAAACTGGGCCCTCTTGTTGCAATTTCTGCTTAAGATCCGTGATTTCACCCTCCAAATATATGAAAATTATTTTCTCCTATTTCATAATAAGCAATAACTTGCAATTTTTTTTTTTACTATAGATATAATATCATTCCATAATATATCTCTTTCCTTAATAAGGCACATATTCCCTTTCGCCTTTTCTTTTATCTCTTTGATCTCCTGGTATGCAAGCTAGCAATCCTTTCTATACTTTTTCAGCAGTTTATTTTGTTATGGACAATTCATGCTCAGTGGATTTAATGACACTCATTTCTTTATGAAAATTTCTCTAGCTCTTATTCATTTCATTTTTAGAAAGTTTCAACTGAGTCATGACTTGAGTTAGTTTTGTAGTTGTGTCCTTTGAGTCTACATGTACCTGAATTATACAAACATGTGAGTCAAGTTTTTGCTACAAGGTAGAATTCAGTTCGTTTAATTTAGTTACCTCTTCATTTCTCTGCAAAAATTCATTATTCAACACTTCCTTCTGTTTCTCAACTTCATCTACCTCTGAAGCCATTGGATGCTCTACATAAGGTAGTTTGATTTCTTTCTAAGTACTTGAATTTTTTCTTCAACCCCTTGTAGCAACTTTTGAACTAGACTTCTGTCTACAGGATATACTCCAACCTTGATTACTAGTTTCTTCAACTCTTCATTCTTAGTTGAAAAAGGCCTTGAATTTTCCTTTTCATAATTAACCTGACCAACAACATTCTCCAAAATGCATTCATCTTTGCTGACAATTGAGAATTTTTTATTTAAATCATTGTAGATTAATTCCCCAATTTTCCTATGGATATTAATATTATCAGGTATAGGAATATTCTTGGCATCTATAGTAAAATTAACAGTTCTAAAGCATGTTGAAGAGGAGATAGATAATGCATAAGGATGAGAAAAGGAAAATTGGAGTTGATTCCTTTCTAAATTCATGGCTGACATCAATATTGTTTGATAATTAGAAGATTATTGAGCTTCCAGCTGAGCTTCCATTTTTTCTCTGATCTTCCTATTTCTATTTTCAATCTGTGCAAATACTTGTTTAATTACTGGTACTGAGCCTAGTGTATTATCATCATTATTTTGAGAGGATGTTGTACATACTATCTCTCCCAAATGCAATTGAAATCCATAAACTAATGATGTGTTTCCCTCATCAGATAGTTTTGTTTTTTTTGCTGCTCCATCTACATATTCATGTAAATGCATAATTTCTTCCCTACATCTCTTGAGATTCTTTTCACTTTGCACGGGGGTTTGAAATTCTACTCCCCCTATTGAAACTGATTTTCCTTCATTTGTCTTTTTCTCAATCTCGAGTCTAGATTCCTGTAAAAATGGAGCATATCCATTTTCTACCCTTATATTTGAAATGATATGAAAGGGATCATAGGTCAATTTCTCCCATAGAAACAAATCCATCATGTTAGTATCTAAAAGTTCAGTGATCAAATACACTCTTTGAGGTTTACTTAGTAGTGGTCCTTGGTCAAAATTTCATGTTTTCAAACAAATTCTCAAATAAATTATTGTTCATCGAATGTTGTCTAGGTCTAAATTATACTGCCTTCATCCATTCGTGTTAGTTATAAATTTCAAGGTCATGTCATTCATCATCACCTAGGGTCACATATCAATCAACATACCTCCATTTAGTTCATGGTCTAGGTTTAATTTGTTTCACCATCATAATTTCCAATCATGTCCTGAAAAAAGGTAAACAAGGGTAATTTTCACCATACAAATCATCGTCATTGGGAGTTAGAAAAGATAGGAAACTAAAGTAAATAAAAAATTTATTTTCTTAAGAAGTATATAACATGATCAAGTTTCCAAAAAGAATTTTTTCTAAAAGTGTTTATTATTTCGCTAAAATACAAAAAAGAAAATTTTGTGAGTTATAAAAGGAAATGAAGCTAAATTGGAGTTAATTTCATCCTTTTTTCAAAATAACTCCTCTTGCATCCTAAAAACTCTCCACAGCCATCAAAAATTTAAGACAACTAACAAAAAAATGTTCCAACTACTCTGTGCTACGCTTCTGGGAGTTGCGCTATGCTTTTGTCAGTGTGCTACGCTTTTGCTTCCAAGCTCCAAAAATCTATCAAGGGGTCAATTCATCATTTCTCAGAGGTTTAGATACCTCCAAATAAGTAAGTGAATGCTCCTCATACCTCATTCAAGTCAATTTATTTGAATAAAGGATGGATTCCCTCCTTTAGGTTTTCTCCACTACATTTTTGGTTTCTTTCATGTTTGGCTTGTTCCAGTGGGAAAAAACATAATTTCATCATATAAAAACCTTCATACATCACCCATATTCCGTATCAAATCCATACATATCACTCATACCTCTCATAACTACCATTTACACTCAAACCCTAGTTTTCACTACATTTTTGCAGAGAAAGTAGGAAAACTATGTGTTTTAACCCTTTGGCCACCTTTCCCATATTAATTTCCAAATATTTCACTTGAATTTTGTAGAAAAATCACCACCCTATCTCCCCAATTTTTTTAGGTATTTTTCCTAACTCCCTTCCATCTAATTTATGTCCCTAAAATCACTTGACCATTATCCCCTGTTTTCCTAATTTTTCACCTTCACATCAAGTTATCATTTTTTCCTTGTTGAAAAATATCAAGGAAGGTGAGAAGAAGGTCCATAAGTAATTTCATCATTAAAAGTTTTAGCCATCCAATTTGCAAGAGATCAATGCTTCTCCTTATGTTAAGAAATATTTTGAATAACAATGGTTGTTTAAGGTTTTGTGAGAGAATCCAAGAGGTAGGTTGTCAGGCTCAATTGACAAGCCTTTTTTCCACCAGATTTAGGACAGATAAGGCTATCATAACAAGGATTGATTTCACTATATTAGTAGATTTTATAGCCTCAAAAATAGGTATCTCAAACCATGGAGAAATATCGTTCAAAGGGATGGACTTAGACATTGAGAACTATAAAATGTTCTTAAAACCTCATTGCAAATTTGCTCCTGAACACATCTTTCCTTTCAGGTATTTAATTGACAAGTATGCCCCTTTGATGAAGCTAATAATGAAGTATTTTAAATGTGAAGGAAGGTTCTCAAGGTTTTACCAGTACTACATAAGGTTATCGATGCAATTCACTGCCACCAAGCCACTCAATTTTCCTCATTATCTATTCAAGAGTTTGGTCAAAATGACTAAAAAGGTATAGAGTAAAGGGAAATATCATCACACTAATTTGTTCTATCATGGTTTGTTCAAGCTTATAGCTTTTCATAAGCTCTCAAAAATCAATATGTCTTGGGAAACATTCATGAAGAAAATTGCATATGTGCCTACTACTAGTCCACCCATCATTCAGAGCATACCATTAGCATTAGAAAAACCAAAGGAGGTTGGCTCTTCAAGTAGACAAGAAAAATTTTCTAAGATGCCAAGGGAAGAAATCACTCAAACCTATGAGAAGGGTAAAAGGATGGTTTTTTCTCCTATGATCACCAAAGGTGTGATTTCACCTGAAACTACAATTGAGAAAAGAGAAACCATGGAGCAGCCACCTATACATGAGAGTGAGTCACCATTGCAACAACATGAGGAACAAGTGACTATGGAGGTTGACATGGTAGAGCAGGTGGAAGAAAAATCAAATGAGGAGATAATAAGGTAAAAGGATGCAGAGATAGCGAATCTTAAGGACAAACTCTCAAGGGAAAATTTCATGATAATATTTCTACAACAAGAAAACATGTAGTTGAAAGTGGAACAACTGCTCCAAAGAAAACGAAAGGCCAATCTTCAGGCAGACAAAGGTAAAAGAAAATAAGTGGTAGATGTTGATTATTTGGAAGACATGGAGGCTGGAATAAATCCAAGGAGGTAAATAACAAGATGATTAACCAGGCAAAAAGAACAAGAAAAAGTGTCATCTCCTCCATTAGGTCAGCTAACCTTTGATTAGTGGATCGCTGGCGAGATTGAGAAATAAAAAGAGCTTTAGAATTTCAGGGTGAATGTGCATCTTGATAAGCTTTTGAAGAAGGTAGAAATGGGTAATAACCTATAGAGGCACATGGTGAGACACTATTTCACTATGAACCAAATCGTTAAAGTCAGGGAGAAAAATTTGAAGAAAAAGCTTAAAGAAACCCTAATTAAGCTAAAGGGGAAAGATAACTTGGATTTTCTAGCTGAAGCATCCATAGTTTTCTATTTCATCATTTAAGGATTTCATGGACTGAAATTCAACAAGTTTTGGGCATTTTTGGTATTTTTTGTGATTTTTGATCAAATTTGGAAATTTCGTCTTTATAGAAGCATCGTGCAGCTGCGTAGAGATTTTCCACAGAGCCTACAAATGAAACCTTTTCTACATGGTTGGATTGGTATTTCAATTTAATTTCTATATATTCTTTCAGTTTTTCATGAAACATCCCAGTTTTGGAGAAAAACCAAAAAACACCCTCTTTTTTATGCTTTTGCCACTGTTTTTTCCCTATGCGTAGTGCTTCTGGAGAAATATTGGAAAAATAGATTTTTGAAGGTATTGCAGGAGGTTTTATATTAGTCTCAAGGTTGGGTTGGATAGAGGAAATCTATATCTTCCTTGCCCAATCTTCATATCAGCAGGAGGATGCCTTAAATTCACCTAAAAGCACACTCAAAGTGGCACAATGCTTCTACTGAAAGGTGCGACGCTTATGTGAAAGGCTCGATGGTTCTGTCTTGGGTTATTTTTGGACAGGTGTAAATAAAAATTAGTCCAAATATCGAGGTGACGCATGTCCCAAGATATTTTTTCTGGATAAGGGAGTCTTTTTCCCCCCCTTATTGTTGAGGAATTGTGTAATTACTCAAGGAGGCAAACACTCCTAGTTATTAGCTGAATTTGGGGGGAGTATTTCTAACTTCATTAAATTCTAGGAAATGACTCATAGCGTGTATTTATGATGTATTTTTTATCAAGTTTCAACCTAATGAGGTGGCATATTATATATTTCCTATATGTAGTCTAACTCAAATCACTTTAAGGATTGGACAGTTGATATTGCAGTGAGGAGCTTATGTACAATCTTTCTCAATGAAATCAAAGACATGTTGCATCTATAATTTTGGACTCCAGTGGTATGCTTATTAGAATTGGTTTTCCTTAGTAAGACCATCAAGTTTAATGTTTATGCTTTCATGAAATCACATGTATGCTTCTATATGATAAACCTTATGATTCTATGAACAAAACTCTTGCATTTTGTGCTATGTTTTATAAGATTTGCATAAATTTGTTTTACTCTTTTGATGAATGAACTCATGTAATATGCTCATTTTGGCCCTCTCACTCTTTCAAAACCTATACCACAATGGAAATTTAAGTATGTTTCTAATTATATCTACCTAGCCTCATCTTCATCTCTATAGTTGTACCTTTGAAATCAAAACTAAAACCTAGACCTAGTTCCTTGACTGACATTCCTATTTAGAAAAAATTCAAAAAAAAAACCTAATTCATTGAGCTTATATCTAGCCTAATATCATTAAATCTCCATTCACCTCATTGAATGTAAAATTAACATTTAGAGAGCCTTCTCTGGTTTGGTAGGGCTAGCTACCAAATCTAAATATTGGTTTGAGGTTACCTCCTTCAATCTCCTTTCCCAGCCTTGGGGATGTAATATTCCAAAATGGAAATAGCAGCAATACAAGACATAATAATGTAAAACACAAAAATTCTATTAGTATGAATCTTTTGTTGGAAAAATACCACTTTAGCTATGCATAAAAAATAGCCCTAACATCAATTATGGCTACCAATATCTTCAAATGTGAAGTTAGTTGATCCAGACAAAGTTGCACAAATCCAGATCTATGCATAAAAAGACATTAAGCAGTAAAAATGAAAGGTTTCTCTATGCATCCAATAGATAAGACAAGAACAATATGTTTGAAAGAATTTTTATATTAAAGGGGCACCTAAGAGGAAAAAATGAAAGGTGTTTCCAATTCTCCTCAATGGGATGGGTGGAGTCACCAGTTGTTAGTATGAATCTTTTGTCAGAAAAAGACCACTTTAGCTACGCATAAAAAATAGCCTAACATAAATTATGGTTGCCAACATCTTCAAATCTACAGTTAGTTGATCAAGACAAAGCTACACAAACCCAGATCTATGCATAAAAAGACATTAAGCAGTGAAAATTAAATTTTGATCCATGCATCCAATAAACAAGACAAGAACAATGTTTTTGAAAGAATTTTTTATATTAAAGGGCACCTGAGAGGAAAACAAGAAAGGTGTTTCCAATTCTCCTCAATGGGATGGGTTCTTGAAAGTCCTCAGCACTTCCACTAGAAAATTTGGCGCAATTTCTGAGGGCCACTTCGTCGCTATTCTGACACATAGTCGTCACAAGAGCAACAGTTCAAGGATGCACAAAACGTGGTTTTCCATAACGTCGCAATTTTGACGCACTGACAAAGTGTCGCACTACCGACACTTTTTCCATCGCTTCCAAACAAACATCGCTCTTCTGACATTTCCCAAACTGTCGTGCTTCCGACATTTGTAAACTGTCACAATTTCGATGAAATGTTGTCCGACGTTTTGAACGTCGCTCTTCTGAAGTTTGTAAATTGTCGCAATTCTGATGAAATCTGGACCGAAATTTTGAATGTCACTCTTCCTACATTTGTAAACTGTCGTAATTCTGACGAAATGTGGTCCGACGTTTTGGACGTTGCTCTTCCGACGTGTGTAAACTGTCGCAATTCCGATGAAATGTGGTCTAACGTTTTGAACGTTGCTCTTCTGACGTTTGTAAATTGTCGCAATTCCAACGAAATGTGGTCCGACGTTTTGAACGTCGCTCGTCCGACATTTTTATACTGTCGCTCTTCCGACGTTTTTAAGCTATCGCAATTCCAACTCTTACAAAGTGTCAGTATACCGACGACTGGTTCAATTAAAAAAAAAATGAAACTTTAAAACAGGACAGTAAATCTCCAATATTTGTTATGAATTGTGGGTGTTCCAATGACCGTGAAATATTAATATAATAAACCACCCTGCAGCGCTTCGACTATAAACAATGATTTTTTTTCACAAGAGAAAAAACGATGTTTTGAATATATTATATGAAGTAAAACTATTAGTATGAATCCTTTATTAAGTGTACGAAAAAATACCACTTTAGCTACGCATAACTTATAGCCCTAACATCAAATATGGCTGCCAATATCTTCAGATCTGCAGTTAATTGATCAAGACAAGTGCTGCAAAAACCAGATCTATGCATATAGAGACATTAAGCAGTAAAAAATGAGGTTTTGCTCCATACATCCAATAGACAAGACAAGAACAATTTTTGAAAGAATTTTTTGTATTAAGGGCACTTGGGAGGAAAACAAGAAGGTGTTTCCAATTCTCCTCAATGGGATGGGTTCTTGGAAGTCCTCAGCACTTCAGATCTAGCATTTCTCTCTCCTGTTGGTGTAGAAAACCCAGACAAAGATAGAACTCAAAGGGAGCTCACACGGCAAATAATGGAAAATATGACAATGATAATGGCTCAAAGTCAGACCAAGAGTTTAGATCCAGAGTGATCTAATAGGCAACAAAAGGTGAAGAATAGTAGGAAAAACCCTCCTATTTATAACAAAATATTGGGTCATTCTAGATCTTGGTGCATGATTAAAATAACATTAACCAAATCTAGATCCACCTTTTATGGAATATTTTATTATATTTGTTGGAGGGAAAAAGCATTTGACTTGGGTCAAATCCCTTTATTTGTGAATAATAAATAAATAAATGATTTATTTATCATTTTAAGGAGGTGGTTAAAAGATAATCAAATAAATAATGATTTATTTAATTATTTATGGGTGATTTGGTCATATTTAACAAGGAATATTATTTAAATAAGGTTTAAATAATTATTCCTAGAAAATAATAAGATAAATAAAGATTTATCTAATTAATTTCTTTGTTTGGGTTAAACATGACCAGGAAAATCAAACAAATATAGGTTTGTTTAATATTTCCTTTTGGGGTTTCCTGTTTAGACCATAAACAACCTAATAAATGTGTTTTATTAAGTTATTTTACATAGTGAAAGCAATTTTACTTAGGGTAAAATTGGTCTTATATGGTGTACTTGGGTCCATCTAATGGTAATAGGTTAGATGACCAAAAAATGGTGTAACAAAAACAGTCCATGAAGTCATTACATTTTCACATCTGAATATTGGAACCCAAATATCCATCCAGAAAAGTGGAAGTCCCACCCTAGAAAATGATATAAAAATACCCCATGTCACATACAGGGACATGATATAAAACCCAGTAACAGTCCACATGGAGATTATCGACAATCTGAGAAAGCATCCAAATATGCCCGAGGCATCTATAAGAAAGTGAAATAGCAGTATGTAGAATAGTAAAGCAACAGATAGAGTAGCGACGTCCATTGTTCCAAATACAAATTAAAGTACCCAAAATCCTGCAACAGAGAAAAACGCTAATCATGTGAGGAGTGTGATATGTCCAAAATATAAAAAGACCATCGGACCATATCAATAAACCAGCAACATAGACCAGCATCGCTAGTTTTGAAGGCAGAGTGATAAACATTAATCATTTTTTTTTCACAAGAGAAAAAACGTTGTTTTGAATATATTATATGAAGTAAAACAGTCCATGAAGTCATTACATTTTTCACATCTGAAGATTGGAACCCAAATATCCATCCAGAAAAGTGGAAGTCCCACCCCAGACAATGATAGAAAAATACCCCATGTCACATACGGGGACATGATATAAAACCCAGTAACGGTCCACATGGAGATTATCGACAATCTGAGAAAGCATCCAAATATGCCCGAGGCATCTATAAGAAAGTGAAATAGCAGTATGTAGAATAGTAAAGCAACAGATAGAGTACCGACATCCATTGTTCCAAATACAAATTAAAGTACCCAAAATCCTTGAAAAGAGAAAAATGCTAATCATGTGAGGAGTGTGATATGTCCAAAATATAAAAATACCATCAGACCATATCAATAAACCAGCAACATAGACCAGCATCGCTAGTTTTGAAGGCAGAGTGATAACCTGTCAACACATAAAATAGTATCATAAAGCAGATACAGGAAATGTGCAGAGACATGTACTGTTGATATACGCCTCACACAAAAATCATCCATGATAGAGAAAAAATATGTATAAACCCAAGGTCGATTGTATGTTCTGGCTCGCTTGTTCCCGGAAATAAAAACCATCTGCAGAAACCCAGGCTCGCTTGATTCCAAAATTGGTAACCATCTGTTGCATCCGAGATGTAAGGTTCAGGCTCGCTTGTTTCCATTAGTATCCCGCTACAGCATCCACCCTATTCATAGCAAAAAGGTTCCTGTAGATATACAGAGAAAGAGTATAATACGTAGACCATATAAACATGGCTCTGTATTTCAAAAAACAGGTTTAAAATAGAAACAGGGCAACATTTTTTTTTCCAATTGTTATGAACATAATTTGACCATGAAATATTAATATAATAAACCACCCCGCAGTGCTTCGACTATAAAAAATCATATAAACATGGCTCTGTATTTCAAAAAACAGGTTTAAAATAGAAACAGGGCAACATTTTTTTTTTCCAATTGTTATGAACATAATTCGACCGTGAAATATTAAATATAATAAACCACCCCGCAGTGCTTCGACTATAAAAAATCATATAAACATGGCTCTATATTTCAAAAAACAGGTTTAAAATAGAAACAGGGCAACATTTTTTTTTCTAAGTAAAGTTAATCTATTAATAGTGGGAATAAAATTACACCGAAGTCAAAAACATTGCCCAGACTCATGGAAAATTTGTCATCAAAAAATCAAAAAATTAAGAAGACTGCCCTCATACAGGGAAACCAGTCTTGAACGTTTACAGAATTCAAAAATATTACAGAGGTCCAGCACAGTAATATAATCTAAAACATGCCCAATTAAGTGGGCCTGCGAAGCAAGAAAACCAAATTAACCAAACTACTCCTCCGGTGGTTCCTCGACGATTCGGCACCATCCTTCGGAAGGTCCAGGATTCCTAGGTGCTATCTCCACATTCGCGACACTGCTCCCCTCCTGAAGGCCCGAATGCTGGTCGGCTTTTTTTGAGCTCAAACCTGCCGGACGGGTGCATTGTTCCTCCATTTGGGCCTCCTCACGGAAAACCACGGTGATTGAAGCTGTGATTCGTGGGCGGTTCAGAGAGAAATTAAAGGAAAAAAGTGCAGTACGCGTTGTGGGAGAAGGTGAAGCGGTGGGGAAAGGAGGAGCAGGGGAGCCCATACGGTGGCCAGATCCTAGAACCTGACCCCGCCCACTCCTAGTGTTTGGATAACGACCTGCGTAATAATCACTGGACTGGGAAGACGACTTGGTTGAGGGGCTGGAGGGAGCGCGCAGGGGTTGACCTCTAGTGGTTCCCCTGCGGTAACACATCCTTTGACGCAGGTGAGGCATGGGTGCAGTCTCAGCAGTGGGCACAAGACGAGATGAAGAAGCAGAATTCCAAGAAACCGAGGAAGACAGACATAGACCAGACCGAGAGAAATGCAGATATGCACCAAGGTCTAAGCAGCAGTTCAGCTGGCCACTTCTCCTTCTCGTCACAGTGAGCAGGCAGTGTATCCCAACAACCGGCTCGTCTGAAAAACCATAGCGAAACGCCATTTTATCGACCCGACTGCAATGCAATCGAAGAACGGCCATCATAATTAATCTCTCATTAATGAGAGCCGAAGGCTGGATCATATTGGAGCATGCAGAATCGCTAACAGGAGTGGAGGTCCGATCTTGAACAGTGTTAAAACTTAATGCGATTTGATGTGAAAACCTTGGAACTTAAATATCGGCTAATTGAACAGCGTTAAAACTTAATTGGATTGATATGAAATCGCCACATCCATGTCCCATCGCCTTAAACGCCATCGAATGCACCTGCATCTGGGAACAGGGAAACTTTTGATTGAGGACACATGGCATAAATTGATTGGAGCGGATCTTTGTTTGGGCCGCTCGCGCAGTGGAAATCCGGACCCGAAAAATATTAGGGCGAATTTGATAAGAAATTCGCGTCACAACTCTCCCTCCGTACGCTAGCCCAACTTCGGACCCGAAAAAGATTAGGGTGGAATTCATTTGGTTTTCGCGTCACAAAATTGGCCGACGTCAGCAGGCTATTTTGGAACGCGAATTTGGTTTGAATTATGGTTTATCGCCGTTTGAAGTCCGGCGGGCTCGACTTAAGAACAATTTTTTTTGATCCCATCTTATAAAATTTGTGTTGGTTTTCTTTGATAATACACATATTTATAATAAATCATGGGAATACCACACTAAACATGTGGAAAATTTATACAAATTATTGAGAACAATCATTTTTATGTAAAAATATCCAAATGTGCTTTTGGGAAATAAGAATTCGAGTATTTGGTTCATATTGTTTTAAAGGAAGGAGTGAAGTTGGAGCCTCAAAAGATGCAAGCTATTACAAATGACCTATTCCTAAGAAAATCAAGGTTCTTAGAAGATTTTTTAGACTTACATGATATTATTGATAATTTGTTAAGAATTATGCATGCATTTCAAGTCCACTCACATATCTCTTGAATAAAATATCATTTATATGGAATGATGAGGCTACTTTGGCATTCTCTCTTTTAATGGATGCCATGTCTTCTACACCAACATCGGTTGCACCTACTTTTGGTAAAACATTCATATTAGAGTGTGAGGCACTAGGACAAGGAATTTACATAACATTAACACAATAAGGGATATCATTGGCTTTTAAAAGCAAGGAATTCAAAGAAAATATTTGGTGAAATCTACGTATGAAAAATAAATGGAAGCAATATTGCATGCAATAAAAAATGGGGATAGTATATCATTGGGAAGTACTTTAAAGTCAAGATATACCATGATAGCATAAAGTATTTTTTGAAGCTATGGATTTCATTGGAAGATTAACAAAAATGAGGAGAAAAAATGCAAAGTTTTAATTTTGATATAATCTGCAAAAAGGGTAAGGAAAATTTAGTACATGATGCTCTTTCTAAAATAGAAGAGGCCTCAAATTTATATCCAATTACATTTTATATTCCTAGGTGGCTATAAGAAGCTTGCCATAATGGAAAAATGACAATATTACTAAACAAAAACTAAAATTTATAAAGGATGGGATGAACTCTATGGAGCATTGGGAGTGAAAGAGAGATATACTTTGGTGCAAATGTAGAATATTTTTATGCATGCAAGCATATTTGAATAAACAAATATTAATGGAGTCCCATGTCTCTCTGATGGTAGGACGCAGGGTTCCTTAAAACATCTCAAAGGATCAAAAAATATATTTTTGGAAGGAATGAAGAAAGATATTCAAAAATTTGTAAGAGAAGGTCAAGTTTGCATAATAAATAAAAGAGAGATAGTAAAATCTCTAGGGTTACTTCAACCATTCCACATACATATTCAAAGACTAGAAGATATATCAATAGACTTTATTACAGGGTTACTGAAATATAAAGGTAAGTATTACATTTTTGTGGTCATTTATATAGAAAAATTTTGTAGATTTGTTTTGTAGAGCTCAAGTACATAAACAAAAAGCCAAGTGGCAGAAGTGTCCGTGAAAGAAATTCATAGTCTTCATGGTTTTCCTAAAGTAATAGTAACAAGAAACTTTTGGAAATAATTATTTAATATGAGTGGAGAAACACTAGCTGCCATGAGTTCTGCATATCAAACACAATCAAATGGTCAAACAAAAATAGTTAACAAATGTTTTTAAGGTTATCTACAATGTTACTCTTTAGAAAAGAAATCTTAATGGATGAAGTGGGTTCGTCAAGGAAGAATGGTAATATGATAATACCTATCACACATCTACTAAAATTTCCCCATTTAAGGCCCTTTATGGATATCCAACTCCTAGTATCTCATACTTTTTGCAAGATAAGTCCAAAGTATAGGAAATAGAGTCACATATGGAAAATACTAAAGAAACTTTGAAAATTATTATGGAAAACCTTCAAATGACATGAAACATGACAAAACAACAAGGGGAACAACATTGAAGTGAAAGATAATTTGAGGAGGGTAATTGGGTATTTTTTAGATTATAGCATTATAAGCAATCTTCATTCAAGAAAAAGAAGAATAAAGAATTAGCTCAAAAATGTTATGGCCCTAAATAATTATTCATGGGATTGCACAAGTGGTATAGAAGTTATATTTTCCTTCTTCTTGCATTCATAAGGTTTTTCATGTATCTTGCCTAAAAAAGGTTTTGGGAAAAAATATGCCAATGTAAATAGAACTTCCAAAATTAGATGAAGAATGAAAGTTGATTCTTGAACCACAAAAGTTATAGATAAACATTATGTATCTCTTTGACATATAACCATTATGAAGTACCTAATCAAGTGGAAGAATATTCCTCTAGAAGAAGGTACATGGTAAAATGATCAATTCGTGATGAAATACCCACGGCTAAAGGGTTCGTTTGAAGTTTTGACAAAGGTTTTGTTATATGTTTTATATAATGTGCGGCGGAATAGTTTTATTGTTTGTTAAGGTCCCACACAGTGATCAAATTTGAAGGGCAGGTCCGAATTTCAATTAGAAGGGCATATATCTATGTCGCCCTTCCATAATGAAAAACTTAAAAAAAAAAACTTTTCAATTGACCACAATAAATTATTTTTACATTTCATTTTCAGAAAGACAAAACCATCAATCTTTATATTAATAAAAGACTATTACATATACAACAATGAAGAAGGATCCATCTTTCATTGCTTAAATATCTCATTGGCAATGTCAACATAAGTCTTGAAGACACTATTATAATAATTTGGATACATACCACCGGGATATAGGAGATTCTTATGTGTCAGATTGTGTAATGCAATTTTGACTTTGTCTCACAAGGAGCAGCAACATGGAGGTCTAGATTTTTCTTATAGAACTTTATTATTATTATTTGAAACATTGTTTATAGATATGAAGACAACAATGAAATTATGAGCATGGTGGACAATTAGTCAAGCTCATGATGCCAAACCATGATGATGTAAGTTTGGAATTTAACATTTTTACATATTAAAGACAAATAGTCAAAATCACTAACAACTTAGTATGCCATAATTAATAATCATTCCATGTTCACTTTTGTTAATAGGTTTATGTCACACGATGATCTCTCTTCTCTGGCATTTACTTGTATTGAAGATCACTATTCTAGGAATAAGGAGTTATTTTCTCCAAAAATAACCCTAGCCAAACATTGACAATGCATCGAGGATATCTTTCTATGCTTCATAAGTACATATGTTCTACTTCTAAATCATGTCTTGGAAGTGGTTGTTTTGCTGGAAATTATTCACCAGTTGGTTTCATACCAAAGTATTTTTCTCATTTTCAGCATCCAATACATGAAAATGATAATGGTTTAAAACAACATAAATATTTGAAATTTTGCAAGAATTGTCTGGCACACTTTGAATATTAATTTTGAAGTCAAGTGCATGATGCTGTATAGGATCAAGTATCATTTTGAATACCAAATATTTCACAAGAAACTCTCAACATGCTACCCTACAGTAAGGATTAAATGACAATATTGCATCAACTATTTCCATAATAAAAGTGCACCTCGGCCATAAGACTAAACAACTACAAATGTTGTAGATCTAACAAGACCACACAATCAAATGTATTCCACAAGGCCAATACTATATGAAAAATGAAAAGGAGTTTGCAACCAAAAATACATTAGGCAACTAATTCAATTAGATACACCAAATCATCAGCAAAAAGGAAAACCAGCCTACTCAAAAGGCAAGCGTTTAACTCCTTTGACAAAATTTTGAGTTCCAAAACAAGGGCCTTTATTGTCTTGTCAATGCCCCTAGTAATTTGAACGAGGTTTGCACCTGTTGCAACAACCTAAACAAAAAGGTTTCATTTCAAATTATTTTCCACAAATTTAAGATACAACCATTGTCAGTTTTGTATTTCCTAACAAGCTCATAAATTTTGACAAAAGAACCAAAAATTTTTAATACCCGATAGCAATTTTTTCACTCAAAAACTATCTTAGACTCAATAAGCCCAACCCAAAACTAAAAAACCAAACACCATAAGACCCTACAAAAATGAATATATGATCTTAATCCAGTACTATCGACAAAAATTTACCTTTACACCCTGAGTTATTAAACCCTGTGCTGTTGAATTTTAACTTCAATTGTTGCAGCTGAAGGATGGATGCAGCAACAATTTTTTTTTTTCGAGGTTGCTTGCACGCCATCTAGAAATTTAATTCAACATTTAAAATTCCTGCAAGTTTTTTTTGTAGACGGCCGCAGCCATATTTCTATACAGGATTGTATTTAAACACAAAAACCAACATTAATGCAATTCACCAACCAGAAATTAAAAAAACAAAAATTTACCCGCCAGTTTTGTAAATTCAAAAGGAGGACACGTGGAGCATTAATATTGGATCGCATGAAATTGAAGGGAATCTAAAAACCTGAAAACCGGACCCGAATTTTTTATAAGGCACATTGGATTGAGAATTCGCGTTACAAATTAGGCAGACGTCAGCATCCCATTTTGGAACACGAATTTGGTTTGAAATTCAATCTATTCAGACTTTTGAAGTCCGACGGAAAGGGTTCTTTAATGTTTTGATAATTTAATTTTATGTATTCTTTAATATATACATATGTTTTAAACATATGTTATATATATATCATATGCGAAATGAAAGGTGGGCCATAGAATTTAGTTTTAATTTTATTTTTTTAAAAAGAGGGTTTATTATAATATTTTTTATATGTTACGGCATATAAAAATAAAAAGGACAAAAAAGCTTGGTAGTTTTTTTTATAGACAGTACGTAAATTTTTTATTACACAACAGTGTGTAAAAAGTGAAAGACTGAGTGTAACTTTTTAAGTGTGTATGCACAACGGTGCGAAAGTGAAAAACACAGCAGAGTGTTTTAGAGACAGAGTATGTTTGTTTTGAACAAACAGTGAGTTGGTTTTATGCACTGCGTTTTGTAGCAGTCATAATTTTGTAATCCCTCTCAGTGAGGAAGAAGTGTAATAGTTTTTTTTTTGAGTTATTGAAGGGAATAGAAGTTTGTTTTCAAAGTATTGAAACTCTGTCTCCTGTCAAAGAAATTTTTATTTTCTCTGTGTTAAAAGAAGGGAGATTTATTCTCCATTCATTGTTTTGGAATTTTTCAATATTCCAACATGTGCAAGAACAACAGATGTTGTGGTTCCATCCCCAGCTAAATAATTTGTCTTTGCCGCAGCTTGCCTTACCAACTTGGCCCCAATATTTTCAACTAGGTCCTCTAATTCAACCAATAAAAAGGCCAAAACCATAGCATTGAGATACATTTCATTACATTGTCAATAAAAATAAAATTTGACTCAGCCATAACCCTTTCCTTTTATTGTTGTGAAAAGCTTTATGCATTACTCTAATGTGGCTAGTCCATAGGCCAAGTAGACCAATGGGTAACAAATATGTTTCCTTTCACCTTTGAGTTTTCAAATTATGCCTACCAAATCTAAGACATTTAAGAGGGGGAACTAATACAACGTTAAAAAGAAAACCAGAGCACACATCTACAAATTACCTCCTTAGCTACTGTCACACCATCATTAACTATTTCGGAGAACCATGCTTGCTCTCCAAGACAACATTTTTCCCTTCGCCCCAAGGGTGACTCCAACAAGATCAGCAAGTTTGTTCACACCGCCTGCAAGACAAATTGACAATGCTTTCGGTAAGTGTGCAATTGAATGCCAGACCATATGCCAAAACAACCCTCCATGAAAAATTAAAATAACACATTAAAATCGAATATAAGTGGACAAGGAAAGATCCACCGCGGTGAAGTTTCACGTGCAGGTGACCTTCCTTTAAACATAATTTTTTCTCTGACCTGCAATTTTTTTGTCACTGAGCCATCCTTGTTGAAGTACAACTCCTTTTCCATATATCTTGTATTAACTACCTTCTCTCTATCGCGTAATCTCAGAGTCCCTCTTCTACTTGAGCGATTAAAGGAAATGGGTGAAAAAACTGAAAGAGAAGACAATTGTCTGCCATAATTATCAAACATTGCACCCAACTTCTTCCCCTTTCCATTGTTACCCAATGAGGTAGATGTGGCAATTGTTGTCATATTGCCCAAAGAAGAGGCCATCTTCTCTTATCTTGAATATAGAATTAAAATATCTTCATATTAGTATGAACCTTAAAAAACATGACTCCCATTGCTAAAAACCACTTTTAAGTTGTAACAGGCAAACTAAACAACTATCGCAACTTTTGGCAACTTCTAGAGCATTAAGAGAGAAACAACCAAAGAGAAATACAACCAAAATCCTCATTTTAATGAGACCGGACTATATATTTTCATTAAGATAATAGAAAGAAATCATGACTATATTAAGGCCAGCACAAAACAATCTTTAACCAGTGTCTCTCACGGCCTTCAGGTTGCCATGCTAGAGGTTGCATATTTTTAATTTAAATTCTTGACCTCTCGTGCCCATCTATGAATGCATCCAATGGGATATCTACATCAAATGCTCCTTTATATCCCAAAAAACAAATTCCCTACTACAAGAGCACTAGTATTGATGGATCACCCCACACCATCCCACCCACTAGAAACGGTGAAAAAGGAAACCCGAGAAAACTTCTGAAATATCTCAAGATGACTATATGGGTGGTTCTTATGAATCAACCAACCATTAAAAGCATGCTCATCAATCCAAACCATGAGTATTATGTGACGATATGCAAGCAGGCACTAAATCGGATTTCTGAAGCCATGTTAGAGAAACCCTAAAATCTCACTGAAAAAAATAAAAATATACTCAGCAACAAAGATGATCACACTCTGGGTAGCCCTGGAGGCTATTTTGGGGTGTTGAGTCCAATAGGTCTCAATGAATTGTTTCCCTCGCCGGGGAATACTATTGCAGTGGAATTTGATACTATTTTGGATGTTGAATTCCACGATCCTAATCGAAACCAGTACCTTCAGCTCCAGTACCTGTTCACAAAAGAGGGTTCCATAGTCATTCATGCATGCAGAGAGGGTGAATTGCAGGCATTGCAACAAGAAGTTTTGTTGTTGTTGCATTGGCCACTATATTGTTTATCTGGTTCTGTTACAAGCACAGAGTATTGAAAAGGACAGAAAAATTTAGTTCAGATATTGTGAAATTGACTCGTAAATTCACCTACAAAGAGCTCAACAATGCTACGAAAGACCTTTTTTGAATGTGATTGATAATCGATAATTGCAAGCAAGAGTAATCCCCTTGTGAAACCCAAATTTCTGAGCATTTTCAAAAACCTGATGACAGAGTCATTGTAATGAACAAGCGCCTAGGTCCATATTATATCCAAATCTACCAAGCACCAAGATATATAAAAAAAATCCAAATTATCTGCGAACTAAGAAGAAGAGGCAGAAAATGTGTTCTGCTTACCTATTTGAATAGTGGTTGGGGTTTACGTCACTGAAAAAATTTGACAGAGCCCATGTATCATTTCTTATCATTGAAATTCTGGAAGTATTATTCAACTGGGCAAGCACCCACCTCAGAGCTCCGTGACTGAGGGCAAGATCCCTAAATGTTGCAGAGTCTCCAACAATATTTCCCAAAGCCCAGACAACCTTACACGAACACCAGTTGAACTCAAAGTGGGGTACTAGTTTTTTAAATCAAATTCCAAAATTACAGACATATAAAGATAGTTGGGAAGAATTGGCATGCGTAAACAACAAGGTGATGTAGGAATGACATGAGGGAGAAAATATCCGAAAAGCCCCAAATCTGGAGAACTAAAGCTCATCACCAACCTGAGATTGATAACTTTACATGATGTAACCTATGAAATCGTAAATGGAGAAATCATAGTAACAATAATGTAACCTATGTAACAATAAATTCGGATTCATCCTGGGAGTGGTAATGGGAGAAATCATAGTGAACAACAGGAAACATGCAAAGTTGCTTACAATCAAATAGATGAAAAAACACATACAAAAAACCTAGATAATAATCATGAACAAGCTAATAATGAATTATGAATTGCAAAGTAACTCACAAAATGTGACATTACGAACCTGGTCAAGCGCACAAGAAAAAATATCCTGGACATGACCCTGGTTGACAAGTTGTATTGCTCATGATGCAAGAGGATTTGTACCTGCACTGCCAAGTCAATCAAAATCCATCATTATCTATACAATAAATAAAAGTAATTGATGTAGTATTTTTTACTCTAAGATGCATTCTTATGATAATGTTAGAACATATGTTGAAAATGTCAAAACATACCTGAATAATCTCCTCTTCGTTTCAAGAAAAATTTATTGGAGTCGCATGAACTTGGAACAAGCCTCCCACGATCTGAAAGAGTAGCAACTAAGTCAACAGTGACTTTTTTGTTGCTACGATGGATCGAGGGAGGTTTGCTCCAAGATTAAATCGCTCCAATAAATTATTCTCTACTAAACAGGGCCAACCACATGAAGGTGGAAGCTCTTATGGCCCCTCCCCGCCCCCCTCACATCACTCTCAATTCCCCAATACCCAATCTATATTTCATTTTTTACTTTCATGAGCATAAAAAAAAATATTCAATAACTAATAAAAAAACAATTCAACAAAAAGTACGTAAGGAAACATTGCAATTAATGCTTGACATAAAAATAGTATGATAAATGAGTTTTTTATATAATGCAAAAAACGTTCCAAGTATGGTAACGTTTGTCTTATAATAATACAATATTTTACATTATCAATTTTTCTTTTTCTTCTTCCTATTTCTAAAGCTCCTAATTACATCATCAATATCATCATGCTCTGCTCCTGTTTCGTGCCTTTCGACCCGCATTGCTGACCTAGTTGCGTAGTCACGATGTTTGGTCTCATCCAGTGACGGGGCATCGCCTACAAAAACAGATAATATTAAATTTTAATTGTCAGTTTTTAAATATCATTGAACTAGTTCGGTAATATTAATAAAAAAAATTGCAATGAAATTATTTACCTGGTGCACCAGTTGTCGCTGTTGGGACTGTTGCCCTGTCTTCCTCTCTGGTGGTAAGATCCTCAAGGGAAACATTCTCTGTCATTTAAACAAAAAAAGTTATAAGGACAACCATCAAGGTATAATTAGAAAAAAATATAAGTGGAAATTAATTACCATCACGGCCCTCACTGATAGTAGCATTGTCGGCCTGGTCCCCACTACAATGATCAGGTTGCACGTGAGGATCATCTACATCTAGCTCTAAAACTGGGTTATTTGCCTCGTCGGTAGTGTTGCTCCCCTGATTTAAACAAATTTGTTAGACATTAAATTTATGGATGAAAACAAACATATTGAAAGGTTATTGTTTTACCTTATCAGGCATTCTAGATCTTGGGACTTTCCCCAAGCTTCTGCGACGTTCAACTACAGCTTGATAGCCGAAATGGAAAGCGATATTTTTATCTTCCTCTGTAGTTTCTGTTCCGAACTCATCACCCTACATTACATATGATTGTGTATTTTTAATCATATTTGATAGGATTACAAAAACGTTGGAAGGCGATACAATTAATTATAAGATGTTTAGCTACTTAATTACAATTATTGCGGCTAATTTCAAGTAGCCGCCCTGGCCTAGCTTGTGATGGCCCTTTTTTTCAATCCTAGCTTTGGTTGCCTTTGAGGTGTCAGGAAACCTAGCATCAAAAGATTGAAGTCAGATATGACGTAGCACACTTTTATTTTAGACATAAAGAAAATTAAAGCTATTGAGTTAAAGTTGTAATTTACCTTGCGGGTCCAGTTGGCATTTTTCCTTCTTTCTTTGCCCTTTTCTCTTTTCCGTCATGGATGAGTGCTCTCCACTCACTCTCTGGAACTGTGAGAGGATGCTCGTATCTAGGGTTAAATTGCAATTGCATCCTATAGGTGTCCCTGGTATATTTCAAATATTTGCCGGCTACCCGAGCCACCGCTATTCTGTCAAATGTGCCGACCCCAAAAAGGGCTTCTAGAAGTTCTTTTTTCAGGTTGGAATTCTGGGAATTCCACCCTGTGCGTATGGTTGGGCCAAAAATTACCAACGCATGGCTCTCCAAAAACCTGTAGAACTCATTGTTTCCTACCTTGAGAGAAAAAAAAAAAAAAAGAAAAAGAAAAAAAAAAGAAAAAAAAAAGAAAAAAAGAAAAAAAAAGAAAAAAAAAGAAAAAAGAAAAAGAAAAAAAAAAAGAAAAAGAAAATATATATATATATATATATTATCATTAATTTAAAAATAAAAATCATGATAAATATGTTTTAGATAAAGTACATGAAATAGTTACAATATTAAAATTTACCTGGGAGTTGTACATGCTTTATAGGGACACCCTCATCGTTCACCAACAACGTGCCATTAATGGTCCCTATGGAGCTGACACGTGTAGCTCTAGGAAACGCAATAATGTAGTTGGCCATATCAGCCTCATCATTGCCAACACATTCAGCGGTTGGCTGGGTGTCTGCTTGGGCAAGGTGTGTTTCTTGGCTGGCACCTAAAGGAGTAGAAGGTGTACGAGAGGGTTGTTGGGCAATCTCTTGCCCTTGTGTCCCACTACCACCAACACCGGGTTCAGCAAGTGCCAGAAAATGCTACATACAAAATAACTTTTTGTTAGTTTAGTCAATGTAAAAATTAAAAATGAAACTATCACAATTCATCTCATGCAGAACAAAAAAAATATCCTTTTGACTTTTTATTATTACCTGATATGTTTCTAGCTGGCTCATAAGTTTTTTTATCCTCTCTTCTATTTCAGGTGTTTGAGGCACGTCTATCAAAGTATTAAATTCTGACCTTGCATCTCGTGCCTTTTTTCGCAACAAGAACACTGGAGATAGGGATGAAGAAAGCTATTCCTCAAAGAGGGAATCATCAGGCGTACCATGGCTAGGTGTCTGCATATTTGAACAAAATTAATATTATTTCAATTATGTAAATAACTAAAATACCTAAAGATAGAGCAATGCTGGCACTTTACATGTTCTTCCGCTGGCCTCTTTCCGCGATCATCCTGTCTCGAGGTTGTTCCTGCACTGCTCTGATCAGTCTGCCACATTGCAATAAAATTATAAATGTAAAAACTTGAAAACAATATCTAACTTGAAAACAAAAAATGAAAACTGAAATAATTTCTAATAAGACACCGGAAGATAGAGTTAGAGTTTCAAATATGCCTTGCATTGAATTCAGTCCTGGAAACATGTCATTGCACATTAAGGCACCCAAACAAGAGACGAGTTCACAATGAAGACCTGATTGAATATATTGTTGGAGAAACTTCTAGTAAACTTGTTGTGAAGACCTTGAGGACATTTTGGAGCAACATTGTTGAAGTTGATGGTATAGCATTGTTGGAGACGATCTTGAAGGGCCTTGAAGTGAAGCTTTTGGAGCAACTATTGAAAAATCCTTAGAGCATTTAAGTAAGGCACTTTCTATCTTCCATCACCTTTTTCCTTTCAATATCCTTTAAACTATTTTGTTGATATTTAATGTTTGAAATCACATTATAATTCCTTGATTATATGTGTTTGGGGACTTTCCCTTTGAAATTACCCAAAAATACCCTGGCAATTTTATCTTCAGGATGCATGTGTGACCCTATTGTTCAATATTTTGATTGATAGTAGTAAACATAGAGAGTTAGGGGGCTCTTGACTTGGTTTGGTTGGGCCATTAGATCCCTAACATCTACTAGGGAGAACCCCCTTGAGTTGGAGGAGAGCTAGCCCGAAGTGAAAAGAGGTTGGTGAGGTGACAATGGGGCTATTGAATTACACATGGTATCACACTTTAGCTTTAGGACTTTATCTTGAGAAGTGTGAGATTTTGCTATATCAATTCGCAAATTTTTTACAACACTATTGTTAAGAACTAATAAGAAGTGATGTTGAGGGGTTTTTGGGTATAAGAAACAATACCATTTAAAAACTATGGTTCTCAATCCTTGGCATTCCTTCACCTGGGCCTAGGGGCACACAAGAATAATTTCACACTAAACCATGCAAAATTAAAAGTAACTTAATAGATCCATAAAGTAATAATAATCATAATTCCTAATTTCCTAGTGTACGATATAATGCAAATTATTCAAACATGAAGCAATGAAGACATGCAATGTCTGAATTTCAAGATTGATGAACCAATACAAGAAGTTAGAAACTACAACTTTGATTCAATACTCTGTGTCCTAACTCCAGGAAGGAATCTAGTTTTTAGTACAGAACATGCATCATGTATTATCAATTATTAATTGACAACAACTAAAGGTCATCTACCTCATCAATTCCTTCCCATTTTGTGTTTTTATGTTATATTCCTTATAAAAGTGTCAAATTTATCTCAAAGTAAGCAACCACTGAATAAAATAAAAAATATTTGAGATATGATTGAGAAATGGTCATTTATTTATTGAAAGGATCTTCACAATTTCTTTGGTTGTTTTCATCTCAAGAAACAAGAAATGACCTAAGAAACTATCGTGATGTAATATAAGAAACAACACAGTGCAATGGCCATTTTCAAAGCCAAATGATGTCCATTGAGGACATGGCCTTTATTTGGTTCCTGTTTCATAGGAGTTTCGGGTAGAAATGGAACTTTGTTGTACCATTTCCAATAGTAAAAAGGGAAAACCTTCTTTTTCCATGGGAAATAATTTACCTTTCCTTTTTCAAGATAATCTAAATCACAAAAAATATGAGCTATACTGCACACATTCTTGGATAATGTGAAAGTGGAAAAGGAATACCCTACACAAGTGATGCACACATGTACATTTGAACACTAATATATTTTTGTAGTTGAAATGTAATGCTTGTTTTCATTTAAATGTAGGGTTTTTAAAGCAGGGAGAAATAATGGCTGCCAAATTAATAAGCGTTTCTTTGGGAAAAAATTAAATCTTGTATTGGGTGATGAATATAATAGAGGGTATTGAATCTTGATTCTTGACATTGTGTTTAACTTGAATAACTCAAATGATTATAAATATCAGTGGATGAGTTCTTTTTTTCAAGTATGTCTCTCAAAACTCTTATGTCAAAGCATTGTATGATGGCTAGCATTTGCTTGTTTCCCTTTCTTCAGTTCAATGTAAAAAGTATATTAATATATTGGAGCACAAATGATAACTACAATTGTTTGCTCTGCAGTATATCCAGCCCCAAGATTATGAAATTTTTTCTCAAGTGGAGCTATTGGTTATTGATGAAGAAGCTACAATTCCATTGCCTGTTGTAAAAGCTCTGCTCGGGCCATATTTAGTGTTTATGTGCTCTACTGTAAATGGGTAATAATTATAAATGAGCCAACCACAATCACAGATTTTGTAACCATTCGGTTTCCATGGATAGTGATGATGATATTAACCATATATATCAGTGACCTATATCTATATGAGAATGATCTCAACATTGACCTTGATATGGTTGTATGGATGTGACCTTTGGTATGTCATCAGAAAATCCCCAAATCTGGAGAACTAAAGCTCATCACTTTCGATCTGGAGTACTACCCTTGTGATAAAGTTGATGACTTTCGATATCCCATTCTCTACCACTTTGCACTTCACCTTCAATATAGATCAGACCAAGGGAAATTCGTTACTGGGTGTTGAAATGGATGAGTTTGTCGAACTAAAATCCATAGCTTAAACTTCATGAAACTGGTGGAGTCAAATTCATGCAAGCACAAACACATCTTACACATCCTCTTTGAAACTCATCTGAAAGAACATTGGAAGACATCTAGAGAGAACCCTATAGCCTAACACAATCTAATGGAATTGACCAAAAAACCCAAATAGAGTCAACCCTACTATAGGAGGAAGGGCCTGCAGTAAGAACTTACCATTTTGAAAGAGCTGAGGGCGAATGCTGTTCTGCAAGAGCTGAGGGCGAATGCTGAGGGCAAATGTTGTTCTGCAAGAGCTGAGGGAGAACGCTGAGGGCGAATGATGTTATGCAAGAGCTGAGGGTGAATGTTGAGGCTGAATGTTGTTCTGTAAGAGCTCGGGGCGAATGCTGAGGGCGAATGCTATTCTGCAAGAGCTGAGGGTGAATGCTGAGGGCGAATGCTGTTCTGCAAGAGCTGAGGGCGAATGCTAAGGGTGAATGCTGTTCTGCAAGAGCTGAGGGAAAATGCTGTTTTGCAAGAGCTGAGGGTGAATGCTGTTCTGCAAGAGCAGAGGGTGAACGTGCGCGTGATATCAGCTGTTAATGTAGTTTTTAATAAAATCATTTTTATGTAGCGCGCATATAAGTGTCATATTTTTATGTATCACGCATATAAGTGTCATATTTTTATGCAGCGTGCATATAAGTGTCGTTATACTGACGACGGACAAAGTGTCACTATTGCGACGAATGCCTCCAAACGTCGCAATTGCGACACTTACATTGTGTCGCACTTGCGACGTTTGGAGGCAACCATCGCAATAGCGACGCTTTGGGGCATAGTGTCGCAATTGTGACATCTTCCTCCAAACGTTGCAATTGCGACACTTTGTCTAAGTGTCAGTATTGTGACACATTTATCTAAACGTCGGTATAGCGACGATTTCGAGCGGGATTGAAAAAATTTGGGGAAATTTCCGACATTTGGTCAAAAGCGTCGGAACCAAGTGTCGAAATTTCCCCCAAATGTACTAGTGATAACAATCATAATTCCTGCACTTGGATGATGAAAATTTTCTGTGTACCATGGATTTTGATGGTGCCCCAATGGGGTAGGAATTGGAATTTGGATCCACAACCCTCTTCATCAACCTAGTAAGGTTCCTAAGAATGTTAGATTATGTTCATAGAAATTGGCTTTGGATTTTTCTAAAAATGAGGCAGAATATGAAGCATTGATTACCAGTCTGAAGATCTTGAAAAATTTGGGCGCAAGAAGAATTTCAGTATATGGAGACTCTGAAATTGTGATAAAACAGGTGAAAGGGGAATACTAGGCCAAGAATCCATGAATGAGAGCATACATGAATGATGTACTGGATATCCTAAAACTGTTTCCTGAATACAATTTTTCAGTAGTACCGAGAAGTCAAAACCTCATGGCAGATTCACTTGCTACAACAGCAAGAAATTTCAAAATCCCTATATTTTCTAACAAGAATTTTGAAATTCATGTAAAACATCAGCCTACAGTTCCTGAAAACTTGTGATATTGGAAAGTATTTTGGGATGATCAACAAGTTAATAATATTATGAAAAATTGTTAAACACACAAGAATAGGGAAAATGATAAAGATAAGTGTGAGTTGATTTACTATTAACCATATATGTGCATTTATATTACATTGATGTGACTCTTGGATTCCACATTCCAAGGTCACTTGGACTCCTTTTGTCCATTCGGCTTCCACACCTACCCATAGAGGATTAGGTGTCCAACATTCCCCCCATTAATCCGAAGGGGTATGTGTGAGTCCAAGAAGAGAGATCTAATACAAATCTGCAAAGTATGCATGGCAGAACTTAGGCTGAATGAGCTCTTTGAAATGTTGGCATAAAGAGGTGGTTTAAGGATGACCACCAACATAGGAACGCTTAGTTTAGTTCTCGAAACTCTTCCAAATTTGGCAAGAAGCTGAGGTCTTCTGCTAGAGGAAGTGCTCCTTATATTTTGAAAAGAGAGACCTTCAACCTAGAAGAAGGGAGGTCTACAACCTGTAATGGTTTAAGGATGACCACCAACTCTAGAATGCTTGATGCATTTCCTGGAACTCTACCAAAAATGGCAAGAAGCTGAAGTATTCTGCTATAGGGAGTGTCCAGAATCCTTTGAAGAGGAAGAATATCGACCTCGCATAGATGGTTTAAGGCTGACCACCAAACAAAGGAATGCTCATGGGCATTCATGTCTTTGGCTACAAATCTGAATCTGGAATGACAAGTTGTGGCTCAGGCTCGCTTGATGTGGCTTCGAAGCTTGTAGATGATCACCATTTTCCCCCTGTCATGTACAAGGTGATATGATGGAAAAAACTAAACTTCCAGATTGTTCAATATTCTAGAACAAGTTCTGACATATGACTTAAACATCTTCTAAGCTCTTGATGCCCATTTCAAAGAAGTGATCCATCGAAGATGAATATTTTTTCTTGTATGAGGCTTGTTTCTGAAGCATGTGTGTGAAGAATGGTGTGATGACCACAATGCTTGCATGGGTGAAGATCAAAATGGTGATCTTTCATATGGCCAACTCGATCATAGTGTTGGAATTTTACAATCTATTGTTGTTGCTATGGAAGAGGAGAAGAATATGGAAGAGCTAAAGGTGAGATATCATGAAGAAATCTGACACTCTGAAATTTGATGGGCTTGAGATAGTCCGTAATATGAAATGATAGTTCCTTGTCATATCCAAGACCTATTTTTTTCTTGTTGTGCACAAGCTCTTCCCAATGTCTGATGATGGGATTGGGAAGCAGAGGCTGAATTTCGACACCTACATGCATATATGCGCTTGAGCTAGGCACTAAATGTGAATCAACCTAAAATCTATATTATTGTTGTTGATGGGAGTCTATCTCAATATTATGAACAAAAACAGGTTTAGAATGATGACTCTTATGTTCTAATTCTTCTCGCTAAAGTTGAGATTCTAGTTGTGGAAAATCGTTCTTTTCTTGCGCATCATGTAAGCAAGTTCTAATATCAGAGAGGGATTTATTTCTTATATTCACTATATCATGATCAATGGATTGTATCATAGTTTTCAAGAGCTCTAATACTTAAGTAATTTGAGCCATTTTTTGATAGAAATAAAGACTCAACCCTCTAGCAAGGCTAGACAAATCCCAGCTTGTTGAATGTTAAAAAATATTAGTTGTAATACAAAGACCAAAATGATATAGCGCATATATAAGTCTAGGCTAGAATAAACTCTGATACTTCATGAAATCTGGTCATTCTCTGATCACAGCTATGATGATGATACAACACTCACACACAGTTCGATATATGACACTATGATATTAAAATTACAAAAAAATAGTTCCAAAATAGGTAGCATATATACTCATATATGAACCAACGGAAGAGACATATGAATGAACCATCGCACATATAATCAATGCACAAAGAAAATGTATCAACCTACAAATACCTCCCTTTCCACATTAGGTCTCTTTTCCAAATCTTGCTCTATGAGAACTATAGAAGAATCACAAAGAAGAGGCTACTATTAGAACCACAGAAGAAGTGTAGAGAAGGTTGGATCCGATGCTCAGAATGAAAATGGAGCATAACCATTACACCAATATGGCATTGGTTTCCGCATGAAATCCACCAATACACATATATACATAATAAGAGATGTAATGGGTGTGCTTATCTGGTTAGGCACACAACAACAAGTGAAGAGCGTCTGAGGTGCTATAATGGACACAATCTGTGTAGTATTGACATCTATTTAAATACTCATTCACAGTGTTGAAAAAAACATGGTCTATGAAGCACAAAAATATGAAAAATATGCTGCACAAAGTGGTATCTCTGGCCTCTTTATACAAGATCTACAAGCGAATTGCAATATTTTTGTAACAACTGGGCGTCAGCTGGCACTGAATTTAGAAGCACAGTCACTGAATGACCTTGGTTTTTCAAAGAGTAATGTCTGGTGTCTACAAATATCTAAGTTTCTGAACAACATGAAGGATTTGATTGATTTTAGTCGGGAACATAATATGGGGCCAATTTCAAGTTTAAACAATTTCGCTCGTCAGGCTTCTTCTTCTAAACTACAAAGTCAGCAGATGTAGCAAGGATATCCTGTTGGAAATATTCAAGGATTAGGTTTAGACCATAGTAGCATAAAAATTAATCTGATGCATGTTAATAGGAACAATCATCTAAATAACCAATGCATGTGTGGAAATGCGAGATCTGTGGATCAAAGCTAGGGTGGGGATTTCAAACAACCATGGTGGTACTTCCAAGATTGTGCAAGATCAAATTTGACACTAGAGTGATAAATGAACTTCTCTTTGTGGATATGCTACAAGGATGTAGACTCAGTTTAGGGTTAATGGTACTGGAATATGGAAAAACCACCCAAGAAAGTGTCTTTGAGCAGCTACGTGCTGTACAGAACGGTCTCTTACGAATAATATTCACTTCTTAGTTGAAGATTTTGTCTTGGGAATTCTGTGCATGAAATAATGAGGATATTTTACCTTGTAGGCTGGTAGCACCTCAGGTAAATCAGTTAGTAATGGTGGTCAAGAAACAGAACCAAAATGGTGGTAATGAAGGATTGGCGGGAGTGGAAGTGTTGGTAGAAGTGGAAGAGCCAACAGGAGGTGATAAGCCCAAGCGGAGAGGTGGATACCAGTGGAGGGCACAGGAGATGGTGGAGAGGCTAGCGCACAAGTGGGAGGCAGAAGTTGAGGACCGAGGGGCTTGAGGGAACTATCTCAACATAGAAAATAATAACATTTTCAAACAATCAACAAAATAATTATGTTCATTTCCTTTTTTACAAGTGAAAAATTAAATTTTCACGATATCACAGCCACTGCTGAGTGATGAGCGTATTCCAGAGCTGTTGGCTCGATGGGTCTTGACCCAAGTTCAGAGGTGACGGTTTGCCAACAAACCCATATACTATTGGCTCTTTAAATAGTGACCTGGTCATGTAGGTCAAAGTCTCACCCAAAGCAGTATGGGTGGGTGCTAGAACCAGGTTTTCGCACCCTAAGAGAGGATAGGTAAGCCAATCAGAACTGCATTCGGCTTTACAATGACTAGATTTCCTATCTCAAAACCATATCTATATATCTCCTTCGCATCCACGTGCACAAGGTAAACTATACTTAATGTGCTCAAAAAATCATATACTTCTAAAACAGTAGTGCAGCATTACATAAAACACAATAGAACAGACCGAGATGCAGAAGAAACACTTAACACAATACTTTCGCAGATTAACACAGAATATGCATAACACAACAGCTATCAAAGATTCACATCAACAGTACAAATATACTCATCTACGCAATGACCTTTCTCATTCATGAATCCTTCAGTTGCTTCTTACAATAACCAAACCCGACCTACGCACACAGTTGCAGGGTCCACACACAACAGGACTTGGGATCTCCTCTCACGTAGCCAGTAGGAGTCCTTTCCCCATAAACTCAAACAGATCTACTAAGCCACAATTTGCATCAAGATCTCATTATCTTCTTACCTTACAATTCAAAATGTCTTTCTATTTATAATTATCTATCCTAATCCTTCATATGGTCCGCAAATAATGGTTTGCGGACTCGAGGTCTACCCTTTGAACCGTTACAATGATTTCAGGGCTTTGACCCACCCAAAAGCCCCCGCGCTAGACTAATTATACTTAAAATTATACAAAATCGAACCAGTTTCGCAGCTTGCAGGAAACCTTGTTCCAGCAGTCCCCTAACACAATCTTGTGACTCATCTGGAGTCACTATGGTGGTGCGGTCTCTACCTGTGCACATAGGGCATTGATGGTTGCGATCAATGGAGGTAACACTTCATGAATTTAGGCAGCAGCACTGTGTGCAATGTCTACAAGCTTTTGGGATGTCGGTCCTTCAGTTGCCACAGTGACACTCTCTAGTGTCTGAGTTAGTCGCTTGATCGCGCCATCTACATCCTGCGAAATTTGGAGGGCTATGGTGGCCCAAGGATTCACACATTCTGCTATGATGTGCTTTTTGTGCTAGATTTCCTAAATCTCATCTTGGGGATCATTGCTGATCATTAAATGTGCTAAGCCCTGTGCAGGAACCAAGGTGGGCAGTGTAGCTGCAACTTGCTTGAAATCTTCTTCCTTCTACTGTAAGTCTTGATTGATTTCACAGAGGACCAGATCGTGCTAGACCATAGTCCGGAGTTGCATGGATGACTCTAGCAACTGGGCGCCTTGATAGATCTGCCCCAAAATAATGTTTTTTGCTTCGGTTACTAGTGTAGCGCACTGGGCTCGTACTTATGGAGGCGTTTCGGGCTGCAATTTGGCCTGTAGGTCTGTGATTTGCTGCTCCAGCTGCATCTTGACGACATGCATATCCATCCTAGATGCTTCTAGTACCGCAATCAATTTTTCCACTTTAGCCCGAGGCATGGCTAAGGGCGGGATCTCGTCTGTAACCTCTATGCAGAGCTGGTGGATCACTGTTTCAAGCTCCGCTTGCTATGAAACGGCGAGGAGCAAGTCTGCGGCCTACTACGCGATGGTCTGCTCGGCCGTACCAAGTTGTTGGTGAATTTTCTGGTTGCGATGGTTAATCTCCTGGAATACAGCATTCCGGAGGCCTTGTAAGGCTTCATGGGGTAGCTTAGCCAAGTCTAGCTGGATCCCTGTTCTTGCTTGGATCTGAGTTCCTATCAGGGTAGCGCTAGGTATCAAATAGAGATGGCTTTCTTCCGTGGCTAGCGTTGTACTGCTAGTTACCAAAGGAGTCTGTGCCTGGCCGATGCTGGTCTACAACATATCTATTTTTAACTGAAGGGTGTGGAGCTTAGTCTGTATGGTGTCGATCACAGCCTTCTGCTATTCTTCTATGGCTGCCCACTTACCTTCTGTAGCTATCGTAATGGCATCCATGATTTGCTTGAGGTCACTGTCAATTAGTGTGACCGTCACATCATATGGCTTACAGTGGGCATGTTGTTTCTTTTGAGGCCCTAGTGCAGGCTCTTCTGACTGCTTTATACCGTGGGGGGGGGGGGTGGTATCCTTGTCATAACCTACTGGAGTCTCGGCCATAGTGTATTTGGTGGTGGTCTGTGGTGGTTGTGTATCCTTTTCTGTGGCTACATCTGAGCCCTTCTAGCTGGGCTCCGTGGCCCCCCCACAGGTGGCTCTGAAGCCTATTTTCCAGGCAGGGGGCCATAGCATGATCATCCAGTCGATTTCTTCATCTGCTACCATATATGGAAGTGCCATCCATGTCTTATTTTGGAGGCTGTGGATCTGAATATGGTGCATGGTAACTTGGAATGTTGCCACACTTTTGTATTTGTCATATATCATCGGGGACAATTAGGGTCGGGAATTTATGGCTGCTGCCACGCTTCTCTGGAAGAGGACCTAGAAAACTTTGTCATCCTCTACGCGCTGCGCATCCTTAGAGTCCCATAAATGAGCATACCGAGCTCCTTCACACATCCCTGGGGGGAGCTCGGGGAGGACCTACTCCTCATGGGTGTCCCAGGCGACTAGTGCTATAAGGAGTAATAACCATGAATAGTAGAAGGATGGCCCTTGCTCCTGAATTTCACAGACATTAGCTAGAAATTCATCGCATAAATATTGAGCCCAATTGAAGGAGACTCCCTTCACACACCGGCCGGCTAAACAAATAACATAGGCGGGGATGGTCGCATCCTGGCACTTCCTCATTACCTTTCAGGCTAAGAGCCTAGTACCCATCTGTGTAGTAGGATCATTGATATTCTAGATCACAAAGCCTCACGTATTGCAACTCACCTTGTAGGTCTTCCACAAAAACTTAGCGGTATCTTCTTCGTACTATTTTCCCACCTACTCCAGAGGGTGTGGCCCTTGCATAGGAAGGCCTGTAATCTTGTGGATCAACACAGCATCAATAGGGACTCTGTCCTGAATCCATAAGCAGCCATCGTGAATTAAGGCGAGCAATTGCGGAGCCAACCGATCTGTGATGTTGTAATGGAAAAAATGGGGCATCTGGAGTAGATTCAAGAGTCCAGACCCGGTAAAGCGATATACCCAATGTTGGGAACCACCGTGACTCCATCATTTGTATGGAATGTATTGAAGTACAACGTCAGGGCCAACTCATGGAGGGTTTCATAGTCTTCCAAGTCGTTGTTGAGGCATAAAAGGTATCTTTTTAACACCTATTTATCTCACATTAATTATCAATCCAGGATCAACTTTTTATTTCAAGAGTGTACTCAGACTAAGGTAGCAATTCAATCTAAGAGTAATGCTTTGCAAGATGTAGTACAACATTTCAAATGCAAAAGTAAACGGATGCTTGAAAAAGAAATATAACTACAACAACATAAATGGAAATGCTCTGAAACCTTAATTAAACAAATCTACAAAACATCGATCAGGGATACAGTAGCAATAACTCCTTCCCTTAGAAATCGATGCAAGATAACCAATTTGGGGACTTGGAAGCAATAACCAGTGTCCTCTACAGTTGGTGATCTTAAAGCAATCGAAATGAAAACAAACTCAATCTTCGTACTAATGAAAATAACTGAAAGGAACAAAATCTTGAAAGGAACAACAATATGAACAGAAATTCTAATTCAAATGCAATTAGACAACTAATCTCAATACTCCAATCCTATTGATAGCCAAGACTATGAAACAGTTCATTGGAATAAATCATAAATCAATGGAACAACAACTCTTTATAAAAGATAGCAAGATGAATGAGATAGTAAATATGATCCTTGCTAAGATAGAATAGCAGTTAAATTCATTAACGTATACATCAAATCTGAATTCAATCCAACAACAATCAAATAACTCTATAATCGCAATAAATCTAAATGCAATTATCACACGACAAAAATAAAAGAATAGAAATATAAACAGAGGATCGCTCCACCAGGGCTGAGCCCTCAACCACCGGTGAAAGCGTCGCTGGGATACTGCAGAGCTTGAGAAATGGAACAAGAACGCCTCTTTGTATTAATCAAACATGAATATATTTTACATCAGTTTCTCTTTGCTCACAAGAGTCAAGGAATTACAGTGTTACAAAGGGAATTCAATAATCATCCATTGTTTTTTCAATACACAATACATGCTCTCCTTTTATAATCAGAAGGAAGAGAAATTAAATAGAAAATATGATCTCCCATAAAAATATTGGATTGTTCCCAACAACTTGATTATCCAGAAAATACATTTTCAACAATCTTTCAACAAGAGCAAGGCGAATTTGGCTTTGTAGTTGAGATTTGGAGGACGACCGCAACAACAAATATGAGAAAATCGTGCTCAAAGAATCTGAATTTCTCTCAATACATGCCAAATTTGAGCAAACCGTTCTTTAAAAAATTTAGCTGCGCCTGTTCTGGACAAAACCCATGTTTCGGATTTTCCAGATTCTTCTGCATTTGCCCATAATCTTAACCGCAAAACTGTCACTTCTTATTCCAGCAAATTTCTGAGTTGGAATATTTGATGATGATTTGGAGATCAAATCTTCAATCTTGCAAATATCTTGGAGGCTAAAATGGTGAGTGATATTACAAAATATATTAATAAACCATCATTGATAAAACTATGCATAATAATCATCAATTTATTAAAAATAAAGGAGAATAAATAATATTCATCCATAAGATCATAAATCATTATAAAATGGATTTATATGATAAATTATAATAAATGACATGATAAAGAAGAGTAAAAATGGATGAAATAAGTGTTAAAAAGTGGTCGTATTCATGGCCCAACATACCCCCAAACTAAATATATTGCATGTCCTCATGCAACCCAAAGACAAAACTCATGCGTTAACCAAGCAAAGAAAATTTTTCATCCAAACTCATGAAATGGATGGAACAAATTAATTTTTCCTCAAATACTGGATATTCAATTTTAGAAATCTTGATGAAGGCATAAAAACTTTTATAGTTGACATTCAACTATATGTATATGAAGTTGCAGAAAAATGTGACATAAGTAACAGCAAACTTCATTAACCATTTTCTCAAAATTTAGATCATTTTGATGCACGGATCATGAGATATAAAAAAATGGTTGTAGATGATAGTGCATAATTTTTGAATTTTTATGAACTAATTTAGCATGAAATTATCTGAATTTGTGTATTTTAATGATACCTCTTTGTTATCCATAAATCACAAGAATTCAATTCATAGTTTTAAAGATATATGCAAAACAATTTCTGCACTATATACAAATGAAATTGTATGCCTTAAATGAAAAATAACATGGAAAACATCCATCATGTGTAGCAATCCCCCCCACCCCCACCCCCCCACCCCCCCAAAAATTGAAGAATTAACATGTCCTCATGCGATGCTAGAAAACAAAGAGAAGTGGTTGCTACAATCTGTTGAAATCTATGCTTGGTGTAAAACAACATGGAATAAGGGAGGTGTTGATAATGAATAAGAATATCCATGGATGATAAAGAATATTACTGACATGGTCAAAAGAAAGAAATGTAGGAGATCAACACTCCCCCAAACTGAAAGATGATACATGTCTAAAAAAATGGGAAGTGGTAAAGATGTGGAATGAATGATGATAAATAATGCTCAATGGATTTTTAAGAAATTCTCCTAAATTCATAATAAATCAGAAAATTATGCTATTTTACCTCAAGTGTTACCTCTGAAAAATGTGGAATGACATGTAGGGATTGGCCTTTATTGAAGCTGATGTAGGCTGAGTGGATACTGAAAGTGATGCAAAAGGTGGAAGCCATGCAAGCACATCATGTCTGAAGAATTGTGTGCATTCACGAGCCTTCGTTGTTAATTGCAATAGTGTGGTCGTGCTACAGATAGAATTTCCCCCCATACTTGTTGTTCTCCTGTAAACAAATCACAATTATGTATACAATTTTCTTGAATCCACGGTTTCAGTTTGGAATGGCAACAGATAAGATGCATGCAAAAAAGTTCAAGAAGAAAAAAAAATTCTGTAAAAATGCAGTATCAATATTGTGGCAAATCAGCAAAATAGAAGAGCAGTGTATTGCACAGCAATTGTACAGCATGGAAAGGCATACATACTTATGATACAATCAATGAAATTATAACATTTACTGAAATATATGCATGTGATAAATCGTAAACAGATATAGAAGCGTTTTGTAATGATTCAAGGATAAGGAGAAGGGACAGCTTAAGATAAACATAAGTACAAATGCGTTTATTACCCACTTAAACTAATGTGATAGATTTATGATGATTTTCATGTATAATAGGTTCAAAATAAATGGTTAAAGATTCATAATTTCATCTGATATTTAAATAGAGATATAGGAAAAAGGGTTTAATATTATTATTGATATGTATAAATGTGACTCCAATACCATCAGCAGAGCTCTGTTGCCCATAGGTGTCCATAACCTTGACAGAGTTTCTCTCTCACCCTTGGAACCATTTTCCTTTATTTATGCTGAGGAAGTACATGTTAATTGTCAAAACGGAGGCCATTGTGCTGGCTTGGTGACCAGATAAATCACAATGTCATTCACTGGGAAGAAGTGAAAAGTGGGCAGGCCGGCTCGTGATGAGACCTTCTGTTCCAAGGACTTCTTAATTTTTTCAATTTTCCATTGGACCATATCCCTAGTTTGGTGGCCATGATGGGAATGCCACTTCACTTGCTTCCTTATGAACATGGTAAGTCGGCTCTTGATGAGATCCCCTATCCTCCATCTGCCAAATTATAAAATTATTAATGAAATATGTAAATATTTTTCTTTTCATATAACACTTTCCTATTTATTCATAAAGGATGGCTCAGCACTCCTTAAGAGTAGGGATGGTGGAAGAAGTCTGAACAGCTCAATAGAAAAGAATATGCCCTTGTTCCTACTCCATAAGTAAAAGTCAAAGAAATTTATGATAAATATAATCGATCATATGAATTTAGTGGTAGTAAGACAACAAAATCATGTTATTGATTATGTCCCTTTTTCTTTTTTCTTATCATTACTAAACAACTTTTTTTTTTAAATGACGATTTATTTTGATTTGTTGATTACAGTAAGATTTAATTTGTATGATTGTGTATTCTTCCATAAATTGTATGTTTGTCTCTCAAAAAGTTATGAAAAATTCAAAAAAATTCCTCAAAAAGTTGTTCACAAATAAGAAAAATGCACTAAAAAAGTGTTGTTCCTTTGGAAAGGAACAACAAAAACAATCTGAGAAAATGATGTTCCTTAGGAAAGGAACAACAAGAACAATCAGTGTTGTTCCTTTTGAAAGGAACAACAAAAATAATCAGTGAAAATGTTATTCCTTTTGGAGGGAACAACAAAAATAAACACACAAACACACTGTTTCTTATGAGGAACGACTGTTGTTCCTTGAGAGGAACAATAAATGTTCCTTAAGAGGAACAACAAACAGATATAAGCACGCAAAGATGTTGTATAGAACAACAAAGGAAAAAAAATATAGAGGAAATAACAAAGCTAATGTGCAATCCATTGTCAAGCAAATCTAATCAAATAGAAAGGAAAATTTATGTACAAGTTTCAAGAAAAAGTAATTTTTATTTATTTATTTATGTTTTTTTTTTTTTTACAGAATTGGTGCTATTGAAGAATTTCCTTCTGCGATTGAAACTTGCATGGTGGGGTACTTATTGTTCAAATACCACTGGAGCACAAATTTCAATTTGAAGGGATCAGCACCTAAAACAAAAAAATATAAAAGAAATCAGAAAAGAAACAACACTTTATTAAGTTACAACAACTATGATGTTATTTCCTAAAGGAATATCATTCTATTAATGGGAAAAAAAATGATCTCTTTAAAAAATGTTTTGGCACCAGTAACATGAATCTTGAAATGGGAACCAATTCTTCATTTCTTCTTGTTATAAATCTATTAGGTAATTAACTGGATGAAATGCCCTTGTTTTACTAAAATTTCTTTCAAGAATCACTCTTCCATAAATTGACCTTCTTTGTTCTCGTAAGACCTGCAAAAAAATGAGTCTCTACCTGCAATAAAAAATTAAATCATGAATAAAGAGAGGTGTAAATACTCCCTTAATCTAAGAATTATACAAAAAACTAACAAGTAGTTACTCCGTAGAACAAATCCACGGACAAAGTAAAATTAATTTATTACCTGCGGGAGAGCAATGGCCAATCATGCTAACCAGCAGTGTTTCAATCATAATTTCTTTGTTTTTCGTCCGATTCAAGTGATTCAAAAGCCAAATGAGAGCTAATTCAAATTTTTATCTCCAATAGAAACAAGTTTTAAAAATTTCATTTAATGGTATGCTAAATCTTCTGAGAACAACCTGCATAATAGAGTTATTTTCGATTTTCCAGCTTAGACCAACAGTTGATAGTTCAAGCATAAATTATTTGTTTGATGGCGGATTAAAGTGATTAAAATTGGAGATTAAAGTAGATTCATTTATTGATATCCGATAGAAATAGGTTTTTAGGACAAGAATAATTGATGGGTCAAATACGTTAAGGAACAACCGAGAAAATAGAGTTTCAAGAGTGTTGATTTATGATAGGCAGTCAGTATTTTGGTCATAAATTCCTCATAAGATATCGAAATTGAGTGATTCAAATTTTTTTGTAAACTAGATTCATATAGGAATCTACCATAGAAATATTTTTTTTAAATATATTCATTTAGGCCTCCAAAAACTGACTGTCCCAACTTTGTTGTTGATCTGCCTACTAGACACCCTCTCAATGTTTTGGTTCTAAATTTTTCGTTTCAAATCCAAATAGAGTGATTCAAATTGGGTTAGAAAGTAGACATCAAGGGCTACTTAGGATAGAAATATGTTTTAAAAATATTCATTTTTGGTCCCCTAAAACATGACTGTCCCAACTTTGTTTTCATGAATTTCATCAAGCTCGCAAGCCAAAAAAATATGATATTCAAGCAATTTTTCCATATTGATGATAAAAATGAATATAAGTGTTTTTAGAATGGTTATTTGAAATAAAATTCATCTACATACACAAATAAATTAAAATATTTATCATCAATGTTGATTTCACCGCGTGTTGCAACAAAGAAACAACTATTTTTACAAAAATAGATAAAAAATGTGTTTGTTTTATTTCCTCTTTTATTTATTTCTCCATTATCCTAATCTGAATTGGAAAATGAATATGATTATGTATAAGAGTATTTCCAGTGGAGCCATTTCTGAAATAAGGCTTTAATTATGTACATGCCCAAATTAGAAAAATGTATGTTAATAAAAATTAGGGTATGAGAAGCCAACTTCCCTTGAAAAGATGGTGCCAAAAATTGTTGAAGTATGGAGTGATGTTACAAAAAAATGATGGAGTGAAACCAATCTTCAATATATTCTTTACTTCCTTGATTTCCCATAGCCATCATATCATGAAGTTCTTGAGATTTTAAAATGGTTTGTTGGTGCAAACTAGAAGAAACCTCATTTTCTTTTATAACTTCTACAATTTTTGGATTTGATACATTCTGAGTCTCAATGTAAGTTTTTTCCAATGGTACATGTGAGATAGAATGGGTGGGAAGGGTGGGTGAATTTTTCAGTTCAAAACTGTAAGCATGTTGTACTGGTTTATTATGGTGAGGGTGTGGAATGAGTTGAGCAGGAGATTGTGTAGGGAATGGAGCCTTTTGATGATGTAGTTGATTGGGTTGATTGGATGATTTTGATAGGCAAACAAGGTGTTGTGGAAGAGCTAGAATATGTGTTTTTGCTACAAGATGAGGAAGAGTAGTCATGCAATCATAAGGTGAACCATGCCAAGATTGTAGACAATATTGGTGGTGGTTATATTGAGATTGGCATGGCTGCCCTAACATGGGAGTATTCCATAATGAATTATGCAAGTAAGAGAATGGAGAGGAAGTGTTTTAAACCATACCTGTAGGCCATGATTTCCATGGTTTTGAGCTTGTTGCAGCTTCCCCATCTCTTTGATATGCTACTTCCATCCTAGATAAGGAAGAATGAGTATCTGTAGGATGCTCTTTTTGGTTATGAGGGCAAAACACTTCATCAAATTTTTTATTTTTCTGAACCTGCAAAACATTCAATTGTGAATTTAGAGAGCTAATAAAATCATATTTAAAATTTTCAAATAAAACCTTGATTTCAGCTCTTATGTCTCTTGTTCTTGTAGTACATTTGGAAGAGAAAGAAGAAACTTCTCTAGAATTCTTACCAGCCTTGGAAATTCCTCTTGAATACCTTATGCACAATTCACAAACATCATCATATGATAACTAAAAAACATCACCTTTTCCTATCAGATTTAAGAGTTCTAAAAAATCATCTTTGATTCCTTTAAGAAGGAGTGTTTTCAAGATCTCTTTTTCCAAATGCTTATGCTTTGATTTTTGAAGGTTGTATCGAAATCACTCTACATAGTCCTCCAAGCTTTCATCTTCCCCTTGTATCATACCGAAAATATCTTCATTGGATTTGCAGTAGTCTTGGTACTTCTTCAAGAATATGTTCTTCATGTCCTCCCATGTTTGGATGCAGTTCCCACCTAGGCTCATGAACCATCGAAGAGATGCTCCCTTTAGAGTAAGAGGAAACACTTTCAATCTTTCATCATTAGTACAATAACCATATCCTCTACAAATTATTTCAAACTCAAATAAGAATGTATCTGGATCTTCATTTGTCAAACCATGAAAATTTGGTAGAGACAATGGGGGAATTATGTGCATTTGTGTCACTCCTCCTAGATCCTTGATAGGGAATTCGAAAGTTGCAATGTGAGCCATTTCTTACCATAATAGAAGATGTTCTTCATGTGTTTCTTTAAGGATCCTCCTTCCAATGTTCCTGTCAATTGGTTAGTGAAATGGGTGGTGCTTACATCACCACTCGAGTGGAATTACAAGATTTTTTTTCAAAAATTCTACCTCTAAAATTCAAGAAAACGCAAGCATTCATTCCTACCTTAAGCTTTCACTCAATTCTGCTATGAAGCGAGCCAGTGAACAAGTGTGTTTCTTGCTTGGTGCGTAGGTTCTTACCTTCTGTCTTTAATACCCAATTCTTCCCAAGCAGAAAAAAATTAAATATGCATCACTCTTTCTAAATGGCATACACTCTCCCCGGCAATGGCGCCAAAATGTCGAGGCATAAAAGGTATCTTTTTAACACCTATTTATCTCACATTAATTATCAATCCGAGAGCAAATTTTTATTTCAAGAGTGTACTCAGTCTGAGGCAGAATTCAATCTAAGAGTAATGCTTTGTAGTATAGCATTTCGAATGCAAAAGTAAACAGATGCTTGGAAATGAAATCTAATTACAACAACATAAATGGAAATGCTCTTAATTAAACAAATATGCAAAACATCGATCAAGGATACAATAGCAATAACTCCTTCCCCTAGAAATTGATGCAAGATAACCAATCTGGGGACTTGGAAGCAATAACCAGTGTCCTCTACAGTTGGTGATCTTAAAGCAATCGAAATGAAAGCAAACTCAATCTTCGTGCTGATGAAAATAACTGAAAGGAACAAAATCTGGAAAGGAACAACAATATGAACAACAATTATAATTCTAATGCAATTAGGCAACTAATCTCAATACTCCAATCCTGTTGACAGCCAAGACTATGAAACAGTTCATTGGAATGAATCATAAATCAATGGAACAACAACGCTTTATAAAAGATAGCAAGATGAATAAGATAGTAAATACGATCCTTGCTAAGATAGAATAGCAGTGCAATTCATTAACGTATACATCAAATCCGAATTCAATCCAGCAACAATCAAATAACTCTGTAATCGTAATGAATCTAAATGCAATTATCACACAATAGAAATAAAAGAATAGAAATACAAATAGCGGATCGCTCCACCAGGGTCGGGCCCTCAACCGCCGGTGAAAGCGTCGTTGGGCTACTGCAGAGCTTGAGAAATGGAACGAGAATGCCTCTTTGTATTAATCAAACATGAATAGCTTTTACATCAGTTGCTCTTTGATCACAAGAGTCAAGGAATTATAGTGTTACAAAGGGAATTCAATAATCATCCATTGTTTTTCATCCTCCCCAATACACAATACATGCTCTCCTTTTATAATCAGAAAGAGGACAAATTAAATAGAAAATATGATCTCCCATAACAATATTGGATTGTTCCCAACAACTTTATCAATCAGAAAATACATTTCCAACAATCTTTCAACAAGAGCAAGGCGAATTTGGCTTTGCAGCTAAGATTTGGAGGACGGCTGCAACAACAAATCTGAGAAAATCATGCTCAAAGAACCCTGCATTTCTCTCAATACAGGTCAAATTTGGGCAAACCGTTCTCTTCTAAAATTAATTGGGCCCGTTCTGGACAAAACCCATGTTCCGGATTTTCTAGATTCTTCTTCGTTTGCCCAGAATCTTAACCGCAAAACTGTCACTTCTTATTCCAGCGAATTTCTGAGTTGGAATATTTGATGATGATTTGGAGATCAAATCTTCAATCTGGAAAATATCTTGGAGGCTAAAATGGTGAGTGATATTAAAAAATATATTAATAAACCATCATTGATAAAATTATGCATAGTAATCATCAATTTATTAAAAATAAAAGAGAATAAATAATATTCATCCATAAGAGCATAAATCATTATAAAATGGATTTATATGATAAATTATAATAAATGACATGATAAAGAAGAGTAAAAATGGATGAAATAAGTGTTAAAAAGTGGTCATATTCATGGCCCAACAGTCGTGATCATCAAAATTGACCTCATGGAGTATTCCACAAGGATCACTAAGGACATGGACTTCTCCCGGGGTTAAGGGGGTTTGCAGATAGGTGACCAAGCCATCCAAGTCCTTTGGCATTCGCGTGGATGGTCTAAATGGGCGAATGAAGGGAGGTAACCAATTAATCAGATTGGCAGGCAGAGCACCTTCCTACGCATCTTGATCTAGAGATGATGCCAACATGGACCTGGCGTGCCTCGGAGAAGTCCTAGGCTTCCCGGTAGCCCATCTTGTAGCTTTCAGGGCTTTTCTTGAGCCTTATGCTTTCTCTTTCCCTTTCCTTGTGACCGGTGTAGAGGGAAATTCTTTTAGTTCAGACTCAACTTCCATTATTTCCTCCACGTCAGGCCCTATCGGGGCTGAAGGTTCGACAAGGTTAGTGGTTGTCATCCTTTCACGAAAAATGAATCCCAGCCCTGGGTGACTACTATCAGACGGATTAGGTTGACCAGACATGAGAGGGATAGTGCAGATACTGGAAAGCGGATTGCTCAAGTTCTTCCAAGAGAAGAATGATGAGTGCAAGCTATGCAAGTGAGACGGAACCTTTGGCTAAACTATTTGGTTCCTTCTATAATACCCATAATCCTGAAAGAGTAAGGGAAACTTTATCTGGGATTTACCCCCCAAGGAATGGTAAAAAATCCCCAAAATTCGCTTCATTAAATGCCTGGAGGCCACTCCTTTTAACGGTAAATTTTTCTTCTTACCAATTGTCACCGTTTCAATGGCTAGTTTTCGTATCCCTTGTGTGCTTGGCCTATCTGCTATGCTAGAGTCAATCATCTGCATCTTTTGTGCATCCTCCCCCAACACAGGATTTCTTCTTATGTAACTTATGACCAAAGACAAATTTTCCTGACATTCTTGATCCCATGAGAACCTTACCTTCCGTGTAAGTGAGGTTTTAAGAGGGGCTATAGTCGGAGCATATTTCCGAACGAACCTCCTATAATAACCTACGTGGCCAAGGATTAAACGCAGCTGTTTTTTTGTTTTAGGGGCTTCCTGATAGATGAGAGCTCTACGTTCCATACCTATAGCTGGTGGAGGGTGCATTTTAATGCTACATGTCTGTGGCCAAATCAGTTTGGTGCCTGTGCGTGGCCCTGAGTCGGAAGTGGTTTGTGGGTCAACCTGTCCTTGTTTTGGGGCTAGGCTATAGTAGTCGCTTATTGCTGTCTCCTTTGGTTCCCATGTGGGTATTTTAGTACCTGATCCATCAAATTAAGATAGGTGCCTTACCTCTGAGGAAACGAAACGGAAGTCTTTTGTGACCCAAAGACAATGCAGGGTAGAGACATCATGTAACCGACTCTGCCAATTCTCTATCTCCTCATCAGAATCAGAGAAGCATTCATTATCCTCCTCCTAGAAAAGTACTTCATCCACTACTGGGTTGACTGCATCCCACACAATTAACTTATATATATGGTCCACATCCTCGTCCTTAGGTACTGGTTCAGTGTAGTGTTCACCTTCCGCAGGGTCTAACGGTACTATCACCCTTGTGCCATTATTTTTAAACACCATGCTTATCTTTTTTAAGTTAATGATACCACCCATGTCGATGGCCTAATCCAATCCTGATAGCACAGGGTAGGGTTCCCCATCTTCTACGATATGAATGACTTCAAACTCAGCCCGGACCTTGACTCTTGCGATATCTACCATAATTCCTAATAGCCTCCCTAAAGGTATGATGTTTTGTTGATTAGCCATGCATAGCTAGATAATAGACCATTCCAACTTTGGTTCGCCCATTCATTGCCAAGTCTATTTAGGTAATACATTTGCATCCGGTCCTAGATCCAAAATAACCTGGTCCATCTCGTAATCGTTGATCTGTGTCGTCAATCACATCTCCCTCCCAGTGCGCTTCTTGTATTTGTACAGTTTGTGCACATTCCCTAATATCTAGGGACACGGTAGGGCGTTTTGCGCAACTTTCTATTAATGCCTGAAGGTTCTACACTACTTTGGGGTTGCACAACAACTTCATACATGCCTGCAAGAAAGGTTTGACCTCCGCATCTACTTTAAGGTTCGCAGGGAGCAGGGACGTAGGTGCCTCTGTCCCGATAAAGTCCTTGCGAGATATTATAAATGTTTCTCTTTCTTTGTCTAGGTCCAGACCTTCTTGTTTGCTAACTACCTTAGGGATCATAGTTTCAGTTTCAACCTTCTCCCTAGTTCCTCCAGTAGCCAATCCACCACGCGTAACAACATTTACGCTTGGATCCTTATCTCGCAGCTCAGTCTTAACCCTCTGCATATTCTGCGTAGGTGGTAGCTGCTTCTCCCGCATTTTTCCTATTAAGACTAGATAGTCTTCCAGCATATGGTTCAACTGTATGTATTACTTACAAGATTGTCTTGTAGGGTTCAGACAATCCCTTGCAAAGTGCCCTGTGTCTCCACAGTTATAGCAGATCAGTTGCCCCCAGCTCCGACCTGCACTTCCACCTCGGCCTCCTCCCCTGCTTCCTGAGGGGGGTCCTCTTATGATTGCGGAGGTTTTAGGTGATGCGGGGTATGACTATACCATATACAAGTTCCCCCAAACTATCATCAGATCATAGGTTTAACTATTCTTCTCATCATGCCCTACTAACAAACAGAACCGACACCATTGTTTCTTATTCTCTAGGACGTATGTGCCCAGACGGGGGCAGTGGTTTGTATCATGCAGCCTTGCTAAATGGAAATCCTCACACCATAATGCAGGTCCGCTTGGGCCTAGTCATACTGGGCTGGGTTGTCCGCTTGATCCAAGGTGTATCAGAATAGGTCCTCCAGTTTGTAGGTAGTCTGTCGGCAACGGGCACAGATCCTTCGTATGTCCTGATACTTGACATCTTACGCACCATAGATATTTTCTATCTTCCCTCCCTCATTCCTTTCGTAGGTCCTGAATCTCCATGTGCATTGCCCCTATCTGTTCCTAAATTTTTTGTACTCCTAACGAAGTATCTTCTCTGGGTGTAGCTTTTAGTTTCATAGCGGCTTCCAATTTTTTTTCTTGTGATTCAAAATTCTGGTGACCCATAGGTACGTGCAGGTGAGGTAGCAGCATAGCAATGAACCACTCCGTATGATATCTATTAAATTCTCCTTCTCTGATAGCTTTCTTTAGGTGTTGATTAGCTTCCCATACAGACTCAGTGCATCCTTGCTTGAAATCTTTCATGTCTGCTACGATCTGTGAATAGGACTTAGGATTTTGAAGTTGTTGTTTCAGAGAGTCCTTAATATCTTGAATAGAGGTGCTTCCGTTTTGAGATATGTATCGCATATACCTGTCTAAATATATTCCTTCGAAGGCCAAGGACAACTACGCCCTCTTCAGAGTATCATTTTCCACATTTTGCGCAGTCCATACCAAGTCTACAACAAACCAAAATTGGTCCAAGTCCTCACCTCCCGCACCTTTGAAGGTGGGTAAATTCAAGTGTGACACCAATTCTTCTTCTTTCGTACCCACTCTACTTTTCTTCCTAGCCTTCCAATACTTTTCTTTGCATTATCCTACCCCCTTCTCAAAATTCTCCCGGTCCCAACAACAGAACCATTTGTTGGCTCGAGGGTTCCTGACCTAGGTTCAGAGGTGATGGTTTACCAACAAACCCCTATACTACTAGCCCTTTTGGCAGTGACCTACTTGCATAGGTCAAATTTTCACTCGAAGCAGTATGGGTGGGTGATGGAACCAGGTTTCCGCACCCTGAGAGAGGATAGGTAAGCCAAGCAGAGATGCGTCCGGCTTTACGATGACCAAATCACCTATCTCAGAACCCGATCTATAGATCTCCTTCACATTCATGTGCGCAAGGTCAACTATATTTACTGTTCTCAAAAAATCATATACTTCTAAAATAGTAGTGCATCATTACATAAAACACAAATAGAAAAAACCTAGATGCAGAAGAAATGCTTAACACAGTACTTTCGCAGCTTAACACAGAATATGCATAAAACAAAAGCTATCAAATATTTGCATGAACAGTACAAATATACTCAGCTACGCAACAACCTTTCTCATTCATTAATCCTTCAGTTCCTTCTTACAATACCCAAACCCGATTTGCACACACAGCAGCAGGGTCTGTACACAGCAGGACATGGGATCTCCACACACATAGCCAGCAAAAATCCTTTCCCCAAAAACCCAAACAGATCCAATAAGCCACAATTCACATCAAGATCTCATTATCTTCTTACCTTACAACTCAAAATGTCTTTCTATTTATAATTATCTAGCCTAATCCTTCCTATGGTCCTCAAACCATGGTTTACGGACTCGAGGTCTACCCTTTGACTTGTTGCAATGCTTTCGAGGCTTTAACCCACCCCAAAACCCCTGTGCTATACTAATTATACTAAAAAATATACAAAATCGGACCAGTTTCGCAGCTTGCAGGAGACCCTGTTCCAACAAGAGCAAATGAATGGAGAGCATTATTTTTCCAAAAGACTGGGGGAGATCAATGGCACATAGAATTTTCCCTTTTTTTATAATGGACAGATGCCAGGGTAGCAATAGCAACAGAAATTTCAGCGTTGGCGTTTCTAAAGGGTGTAGAAACGTTATAGCAATGACTGTTAGAAACCCTTGAGAAAGCTAGAGAGTACCTCAGACCAGTGCTATTCAAGGAGCAGTGTGAGGGAATCTGGAGGGAGAGTTATGGACTGACAAGCTCAAAGAACAAAGCTAGAATTTAGCTGATTGGAGCAGGGCCAACAATCACCTGCTCTAATACCATGTTAAACACACGGATGGCAATCACAAAAGAATAGTGAAAATGATAAAGATAAGCATAAGTTTCTTTATTATTAACCATAGATGTGCATTTATATTACATTGATGTGACTGTTGGATTCCACATTCCAAGGTCACTTGGAATTCTTTTGTCCATTCAGCTTCCATAACTACCCATAGAGGATTAGGCGTCCAACAAAAATGAAGGTGAATTAGAAAATTTTGCAATTGAAAATTTTTATGGCAAGGATGATCAAGTCATCGAAGCAAGTCAGGTTGATATACTAGAGCTAAAGGATAAAAATATTCCAAAAGGTCTCATACCTTTGTAATAATTGTTTGATCAGGATGATGTAGTGAGGAAACCGACATTGATTCCTACCGAAAAAGGTGTGGAGGACGTAAATATCGGGACAACGGACAAGCCTAAGATGGTCAAACTATCCAAATATTTATCTCCTGAGGTAAAGGACAAGTACATTGATTTAATTTCTAAATTTTATGATTTTTTCACGTGGGATTATGCAGACTTGAATTTCTATAATAAATATATCATACAACACACCATTCCAATTAAGCCCTTTTGGAAAAAGTTGAGAAGGATCAACCCAAGGTTGATTCCATCCATATAAAAAGAAGTGAACATGCTCTACAAGTTAGGTATCATTGTTCCTATAAATTTTTTTGATTGGATATCTAATATAGTCCCTGTAAGAAATAAGACTGGTGGAATAAGGCTTTTCATAGATTTCAGAAATTTAAACAAGGGGTCACTAAAGTATAATTATCCCCTTCCCAAAATGGATCACGTATTACAGAGAGTGGTTTGGGTTTCCCAAATTTCTTTGCTTGATGGATATTCAAGATACAATCTGATTTTAGTACATAAGAAATATTAGGACAAAACTGCCTTCACTACACCTTCGGGTACGTTCAAATATGAAAAGATGCCATTTAGACTAAAGAATGCAGGGGCTAACTTTCAGCGTGCAATGGATATAGCATTTGAAGATGAGAAAGATGTTTTTATAGTGGTATATTTAGATGATTTGATAGTTTTCTCCCATTCTAATGATGACCACTTGTATCACTTAAGGGTTGTTTTTCATAAATGCAGGAAATTTGGAATCTCTCTTAATTCGAGAAAGAGCCTTTTTGCCATGGAGGAGGGAAAACTTATTGGTCACATCATCCCTAAGGATGGAATCCGGTTTTACCCTTCTTGGGTTGAGGCAATTCAACAAATTGAATTTCCACGGAACAAGAAAGAAATTCAGGCTTTCAATGGTAAGATGAATTTCTTACACATATTTTTTCCAAATTTGGCTGAGCACCTTCGGGAAATGAACAACATGTTGAAAAAGGACAATGAGGTAAAGTGGCCTGAGGATGCTAAGAAGTCTTTTAACACAGTGAAATTTTCTTTGACTACTGCCCCTATTTTAATAAGCCCAAATTACACTATTTATTTTATTATATTATCATTCGCCTCCGAGCAGACCATAGCTGCAGTCTTAATACAAAAGAAGGACAAGACTGAGCCGCCTATTTCATTTTTCAGTAAAACCATCAAGTATGCATCTCCTCGGAAAAATATCATAGAGAAACAAGGTTTGGCTTTGATAAAAGAGTTGAAGGATTTTCGTGTCTATATTTTACATTCACATACTTTGGCTTATGTCCCCAATGAAAAAGTAAAGGATTTTCTTATGCAGATAGATATAGAAGGTAGAAGAGGGAAATTGATAGCAAAAATGTTGGAATATGACCTCGAGATCAGGCCCACAAAGCTGCTCAAAGGTCAAGGTTTAGCAAAGCTTATGGCTGAGTCAAATTTGCATGTTTTAGATATCAATATTATTATAGAATTGTCTGATGAAGAAGAGTATTTCACTCTGATATAGGTATCTAATATGTTCCTTTTGTCTCCTTGGTATTCAAATATAATATATTTTCTTCAGCATTTGAACCCTCCTCCAGACATGGCTAAGAGTAAGGGTAGGTCTTTAAAGTTGAAAGCTTCCAAATACTGTATTTTGGACATTGCCCTTTCTTAGAAAGATCCAGGATGTATTTTTCTGAATTGTTTAGTTGAGAGTGAAGCCCAAGAAGTTATGAATGATTTTCATGAAGGAGACTATCGGGGCCACCTTTTCTAAGAGACCATGGCTAATAAATTGTTGAGAGTGGGATAATACTAGCCATCTCTTTTTTCATATTTGTACAAAATAGTGATGAGTTTCCATGAGTGTCAAGTGTTTCAAGGTAAAAGAAAACTTCTTCCATTACCTTTGCAGCCTATTTCAATACATGCACCATTTCAGTAGTGGGGACTAGAATTAATTGGAGAGATTCACCCTACATCATATGCACAACACAAATGGATATTAACAGCCACCAACTACTTCACCAAATGGATCGAAGCGATCCCAACAAGGCAAGCAATAGACCTAGTAATTATTTGGTTTTTGGAGACTAACATATTGTCTCATTTTTGTTGTCCTCATAATATTATTACTTTCAATGCAGTAAAATTCAAATCAAATAGGATGGTTAACTTTTGTGACAAACATAACATAAATTTTGGGCACTCAACTGCCTACTATCCGCAAGGTAATGGCTTAGCAGATTCCTCTAATAAATCCATGATTAATATCATAAATAAGATGTTGGAGGCCAACAAGAAGAACTGGCACAAAAATCTTGTGAATGCCTTGTGGGAAGATAGGGTGAGTAGTAAGAAATATATATGAATTTCCCCTTTTCAGTTATTTTATTGTGTAGACACTATTTTTCCTACATCACTTGTAGTCCCGATCATGAAATTTTTGCAAGAAGTAGGAAGTGAGGAGAATTATTTACAACTCCAGATCAATCAGATGATCCATCTTCAGAAGAAGAGAGATGAGGTATTTAAGAACACCTCAAATCTTCATGAAAAGATAAATAGGGTGTATGATTGTAATATGAAGGCTGATGATTTTAATCTTGAAGATGTATTCCTCCGATGGGATGCAAGGAACAAGGAAAAAGGGAAGCATGGAAAGTTCGATAACCTTTGGAAATGGCCCTACAAGATCTTAGCTATTAGAGAAAAAAAATGCTTTTCTATTATAGGAGATGAATGGAGAAGAATGTTTAGGAGGAGTGGTCAATGGTAAGCTCCTTAAACATTATCATTATTGATGCAGTTTTCAGATTTCCCACAATCATTGTAAATATCAATTTAACTTTCCTACAAAGTGCGAAGTGGAGAATCACTGAATCTTGGGGTTCGAGGTGAAGGCTATAAAGTTTCATTGGTTTTCTGTTGTTTTCAAAATAAAGTCAGTCAAAGTCAAGTCAGTTTTGAGTTAATGTTAATGTCATTTTTCAATCATTTTGAGTTTGTTACAAATCAGTTTAAGTTTTTAGTTTTTAGTTAGTCTTTGGCTTTTGACTACATGCCCAATGGATAGGCACTTGGTCTATGGTGTTCTCGATACCTCCAAGGAGCTATCATCCCTAGTTGGAGCCAATGTTAGTGTCAGTATTTTCATCCTTCCAATAGTGATCAAATTAACTCTTTCATGTCATGTTCGGGGTCCCATTCTGAAATTTTTGTCATTCCACTAGGTCATGCAAAAGTTTGGTCACTTGGTGCAGATTTAAATCAAGTTTCACTCTTTTCAAAAAAAAAAATCTTCTCTTTCTCACTCATTTTATCACTATGTTGATTCTCCATCATTCATGAGTTTTTATCACCTTTTCAGTAATTTCACCACGAAGTTCATTCAGTTAAGGTTTCCATTAGGTATTAGGGTTTTCTTGGTCCATCAAACTACCATTTGCATGCATAATAGAATAGCAAGTAAGAGGGTGACAAATAAACTCACTTTACTATGTAAAGTTGACATGTAATTTAATTTTTATTCCATTACGTAATTTTATGTTTTCTCAAATTTGCAATAATTTCATGGTTCCAAATAGCTTCCAACTTAAAAGTTTCATATGCCAAGAAGATCAAAGTTTCCAAAATCCTAGTGTTATCAAATCCATCAAATGATCAAATTAAAAAAATCAAGGTCAAAGTGAAAGGTAAAGGTTCAAATGCTTAAAGTGAAGGTGAGAAGGAAAAGTGGGTCCCAGGAGCTAATTCATCCAATCCATCAAGTATAAGTCCCATTAAAAGGTTAAAGAGGCACTCAGTTTCTCTCTAATCCATACATTTACACCATTTTTTGGTCATCTAACTCTTCATCATTAGATGGACCCAAGTACACCATGTAAGACCGGTTTTACCCCAAGTAAAACTGCTTTCACTATGTTAATTAGGAAACCCCAAAAGGAATAATTAATTAAACCATAATTTAATTATTATTCCCAGTCATGTTTAACCCAAAAACAAAGAAATTAATGATATAAACCCATAGTTATCTTATTATTTTCTAGGAATAATTATTTAAATAATATTCCTTGTTAAATATGACCAAATCAACCACCATTAATTAAATAAATCATTATTTATTTGATTATATCCCAACCACTTCCTTAAAAAGATAAATAAATCATTTATTTATTTATTCTTCACTAATCGAGGGATTTGACCCAAGTCAAACACCCTTTCCCTCCAACAAATAATAATAAAATATTCCATAGAGGTGGATCTAGATTTGATTAACATTATTTTAATCATGCACCAAGATCTAAAATGACCCAATATTTTGTTATAAATAGGAGGGTTTTCCCCATCATTATTCACCTTTTGTTGCCTATTAGATCACTCTGGATCTATACACTTTGTCTCATTTCTACCATTTTGCTCCCATTGAGCTCTATCTTCTACATTGGGTTTTCTACATCTACAAGAGAGAGAAAGCTTAGATCTGAAGTGCTGAGGACTACAAAGAACCCATCCCATTGAGGAGATCTGGATACACCTTCTTGTTTCCTCCCGGGTGCCCTGTAATATAAAAATTCATTCAAAAATCGTGTTCTTGTCTTGTCTGTTGGATGCATGGAGCAAACTCTTTACTTTACTGCTTAATGTCTTTCCATTTATAGATCTGTTTGTTGCAGCATTTTAACTACTAATCGCAGATCTGAAGATGTTTGGCAGCCTCTATTGTTGTTAGGGCTATTAGTTATGCGTAGCTAAAGTGGTTCTTTTTCGTACACTTCGACGAAGAATTCATACTAACAAAATGGCGACTCCACACGGGTTTTAAATTACGACCGCTGTCGTTTTTCATATTCCTGCATATCCAGCTACTTCAGGCCCTAGGGCTTCTTTTCAGCTTCTTAGTTTTCCTCTTTTTATGTCATTTTTCTCACATAAAACCCTAAAAACTTAAAATTTCTAACTTCCGTGTGTTTCTGGCCCTATTGCGCAGGTAAGCGACACCAGCCGCAACTGAGACGGCAACTTTTCTGAAAATCTGTCGCCGAGACAACCGGAACGGGGGGGTCGCACTTTTCGGCCCTCGGCTTGCGACACGGACCTCCGGTCGCGCACTGACTGTTTTGCGACACTCGGATCAGGTCAGAACCTCCGACCTGCCTTTTTTCCAGCATTTTTTCTGTAATTTTTCTGGGTTCTGCTGCAGCCTCTGCCAGGGTTTTCCAGCCTCTGTCTCAGCCCGCCTTGACCAAGATCTGATCTGTTTTTACTCATCTAAGTGGGAACCCAGCCCCTTGGGGCTTTAGTACCCTCCACTTTTTGTGGAAGAGTTTCAGCTGTTTCAGCCGTCGGTTTCAGAGCTTCAGCCCCCTCTTTTTCCAGATCTGTGACCTCACTTCCAGATCCATTGAAATCGGCCTCTTTTCCTTTCAAATCACCTCTTGTCGTTTTGTTTGGACCTCCCCTAAAGGCCTCTGCCTTGCCCCCCCCGGCTTTTTGCTGATTTCCCTTTTTCCAGCCACCTTGCCTCTGTCTCTTGGCTGTGATCTGCACCCCTTATCTGCAGCTTTATCCTCCGGATCTCTGTCCCCTTTGACCCTAGATCTGTTGAGCTTCCTTTGTGTGTGTTTCCATAGTTTTTCCCTTTCTTTTCAGCATAGTTGTGAGAGACCCACCTTCTTGGGTTAGATAGATGCATACGTAGCTGTTATTTCTCTGTTATTTCAGCATTTTATTTCTGTTCTCTGTAGGTTTATTTTCAGCTACGCAGCACACTTTTTCTTGCTCTCAACAATGGAAAGGGTTTAAAAATTAAAATTAACGCACGCCACACACTGACCCTAAGTGAAGAAGCGCATGGTTAACACCGCCCGGCAAAGACTCTAAAATCAATTGTCACTGCACCTTTTCTGCCCTTGACCGTAATTGATTCTGTCCCCTTGTTGCCCCTGTCGGTTTCCTTCTTCCTGTCATCATTGCGCCCCCAAGGCGCCTTTCCCGGAGACTTCTTGGCCTTCACCCTCAGTTTTCGGTTGATCGACCTGCTCCGCACCGCCGTCGTCGAGCCAGTCCACCTTCGAGTCCGCACTCCGACTCCTCTCCTGATTCATCGGGTCCTCCTTCTCCTTCTGGTTCTCCCCCTGTTACCTTCACTATGTCTGGTCCAGGGCCTAACGCTAGCGGTTCTCCCGGCCCCAATGCTGGCCCCACTTCTAGCGGAACCGCCACAACCACTACCCCGGCCACCCCTGTGCTGCCGTACATTGCAGGCCTCAGCCTCCCCGATTTCCATCAGTTGATTAATGACCCTATTCACCACAATGCTACCTGGCCCGCTATGCCCACCAAGCTGCCCTCTGATATTCCTAAGTTCGAGGGCCTTAATGGAGAAGATCCAACCAATCATGTCCGGTCTTTCCACATGTGGTGTTCCTCCAATTCCATTACCGATGACTCCATCTGTCTTCGTTTGTTCCAACGCACGCTTACCGGCGAAGCTTCTAAATGGTATGTCGAACAGACCACTTCCTCCCATACCACGTTCGAGACTCTTGCCCAAGCCTTTTTGTCGTACTTCCAGCTCCCTCTCCGATACGACACTGGCACGGAGCTCTTGACTTCATTTAAGCTATCCTCTTCCACACGCCTTTCTGCCCATGTTCAGGAATGGCGACGAAGACGGAGCTTATGTCGAGCCCCTCCCTTTGAAGATCGGGTTTACATGGACTGGTTCCTTCGCACCCTCCCATCTCCCATCGGCAAAGATGTCGCCTCTCACTTTCCTCAATCTGAAGAAGCCGACCTCCAAATAGCTTTAAAATATGACCTGATCTACGCTCAATCTGGTTATGTTTATACCGTTCTCCCTGACATCCCCAGGCCCGGTGGCGCTAACGCCCCGGGGGCATCTCATTCCGCCGACGGTATTGTTGGATCTCTTTCCCACCCATCTGCTCACCCTCCTATGAGCCATGGTCTCCCTCAGGGAGGGGCCAGCACCTCAAGCAATCTTCCCCCTCCCGGCAACATGTATCTAGGATACGGCATGCCTCCTCCTTTTGCCCAACCTCCTGCTTACCTCAATGTCGCCCAACCCAACCCTTACTTTTATCCACAGCCTGGTGCGCCAGCTCCTCCAGCATATGCGCTTCCGCCTCCCTTGCCTCCTCACAACCCGCAACAGCACTTACAACCCCCTCCAGGGAAAGTATTTTCACAGCAGGGTGCGATTAATCCCCCTTCTTCTCAAAGAAGGCGGCGAGGCAACCAGAACCCATCTGCCCCCGGTAACCGAGGACCCAATTCTGGTATGGACCCTAACACTAGCAACCAGCCTCAGGGCATCTCGCCCACGCCGGACAGGCCGCTTCGCACAAAAAAGCCATGTTCGTGTTGCGGTGTTTACGGTCACTACACTCACGATTGTCCTCTCTTACCCCAGATGCGACAGATGTGGGAGTCTCAAGCCACATTGCGTGGACAGCACGCCTCCCCTCATGCTCCTCCTAATGTGGCCACTACCCAGCCAGCTGTGTTCACTGATCCTTTCCCTCAACAGGGATTCGTGGCTACCCAACCCCCCGACAGCCATGTAGCCACCCCCTCGTCCATTTCTGGTTCCTCTGATTACCAGATCCTTATGATGCGCTCCAATCCTTCCCCTTCCGTCGACCTTCACCTTCAAACTCGGTCTCGCCAGTACCCCAAGCCTCCTGCTCAGTCTGCTCCCGAGCCTCCATCTTCAGGTTCTACAGAGCCTCTTTCGACATCCGGTGGCCCCTTACACATCCCTCAACCCAAAGTTGAGGTTCATCCAAAGATTCCAAAGGGCCCATTACGCCGAAATGCTGCTTCCGGTCGAGCCGCTCAATCGTATAGTATAGTAGATGATTTGGCGCAATCCCCTGCTGCCATTTCCACACTGGAACTCCTCCGGTCGTGCCCTTCTCAAAAGAAGGCTCTACTATATGCCGTGGGCGCTGTTGATCCTGCTCATGACCAAATGATTGTTTTTGACGCCACTCAATCGGACCATCCTCCTCTTCCTCCTTCCGTTGCTTTCCAAATCCCAGTCAAAATCCGGAACGCCACTGTATCCCGGTGTATAATTGATGAGGGGGCATCCACCTGTGTGATGTCCGCTTCGGTTTGGAAGCAACTCGGATCCCCTGAGCTGGCCCCTTCCACGATCACCCTTCGAGTGTGGGACGGTCATGCCTCCCAGCCTATTGGCCTGTTTCGTAACTGTCCCATCACCCTCGCCGGTAAGATTGTTTGCGTTGACGTCGAAGTCATTGACGCCCCTCTAGACTACAACATTCTATTGGGGCGAAGCTACACCTATGCCATGTCTGCTGTCCCATCCGCGGTTTTCCGCAAGATGTCTTTTCCACATAATGGGAAGATATTCACCATTGACCAGTTGAAATATCATGAGCCTCCCTCTCAGACCTCCTCTGAGACCACCATCTCTTCTGTAGCCAACAAGCAAACCGTCGATTCCCTGACCAGTGTCTCCCCCGGCGTTTACAAGGACTCCTCCCTACTTGGAACTTTTCCTTGTCTTCCCCCTCCTCCTATCCCTGATCCCAGCTTGTCAAATGTTTGCATGATGCAATCGTCTCAGGCCGCCCTCAAACGGCCTGCTTCGGCTAGTCCGCAACCGCCCCTTCGCCCTCCGCAACCCGCTCCTAGCCATACTTCTCTGCCAACCAGACCTCCTCCTTCTGGCCTTCCTCCTACAGCTGGTATCCCTGAACCCCTTTACCCCCCTGGCTCGGTTCCCCCTGGCCTTAACCATCTCGGAGCCGTCCCTCCCGACCATTACCCTGCTGGACAGATCCCCTTCTTGGCTCCCCCTCCCGGAGTATATTCTGTCCCCGTCATGGCCACCCTCTCCCTTCCTAACCTGACCTTGGGCATTCCGGTCTGGTACCTTGATCCCCCAGCCGCCACCCCTCCTGGTCACCCCAAACCCTACATGGCATTGACACCGGTCCAACCGGTCCCCCTCGCTTCTTCCGTTGCTACTGTGCCTCCAGCACCTCCGCAGGATCCCTCTCCTGTCGTGGCAGCTCCTGAGAAGAAACGCAAAGCCCGTAAGGGGGCACCAAAAGATAAGACCACCACGACTGACCCGACCCCTCCCCAACCTGCCAAGCCCTGTGCCTTGTGCGATGTCGCTAGTCATGCCACCCATGCTTGTCCCGAGTTGCCCCGTATCCAACCCATGGTTAAAGTCGCGTTCCCCGAATCTACGGCCCCTGAAGCCTCCTCTTCGTCCATAACCAAGAACCCCAAGACTCTCCGCACCAACAAACCGTGCGCATTGTGCGGTGTCCATGGCCACTACTCCCACCGCTGTCCTCACCTGACGCATTATCGCGCATCTTTAGAGGTCATTCGAGAGTACGAGGTTGAACAGAATCAATCTGCCTCTCCCATCCTCACGCAGTATGCTTCAGGCCAACCCGAGGATCCTCCCGCTTCCATTGTCATCCCTCCCCCCGATGTTCAGATGACGGAGTCCACGGTAACCATCCTTTACCTATCCTCCTCTGCACGACACTCGGAGCCTAGCCCGTCCGCAGCCTCCCCCGTTGTGTCCCTTGATACTCGAGATCACTCCACTTGTGTTTCTGTTGACCTCCGCAGCCCGAGTCCTCACCATGTTTCCGATAGCTCTCATACACCACCTTGTCTGAGTCTTGATCATCCTACCCCTTCCTCTTGCCATTCCCGCTCGATGACTTCTATGCCCTCACGCTGTCGTCATTTCCTTTCATCCCCTCATTTATTGTCTTGTCACACCATTTTGCAGGACCCCCCGTCCACACCCTTTATCGGTTACGCCGATGGTGCAAGTCGCTACTCCAGGAATCTTGCCTCGGCAGGGTGGGCCATCTTCACCCCCTTGCATCACCTCGTTTTGTCTAATGGGGTATGCATTGGTTCTGCCACCAACAATCAGGCCGAATATGATGCAGTGCGTGGCCTATTAGCTGATGCCCTCTTGCATCGCATCCGCCATCTGCACGTTCGTTTGGATTCCCTGCTTCTTGTAATGCAACTCAATGGTGTTTATCGTGTGCATAACCCTGTGTTGTTTAGACGCTATTTACGAGTGAAAGTCTTAATACGTGCGTTTGAAACCATAACTTTCAACCATGTACCCAGAGACCAGAATCACTACGTGGATAGTATTGCAAACCATGTTCTAGATTGGCATTTATCACACACAATTCATACAAGACAATAACATTAAATCAACCATCAAAAGACGATACATATCCATAATATGTGTCGCAAAACATATATTGATGAGTCCATCTACTCTGATACATACGACATGCCCATCGCATGTTCCAAAAAAAACTGGGGGCACCATATGCCCCTCCATACATATACATACGACATGCCCATAGCATGTTACAAACAAAATCCAAAAACTGGGGGCACCATATGCCCTCCATACATTCTAGGGGGCACCACCTGCCCCTACATACATCAGAGGGGGCACCATATGCCCCTAATCACTATCTGGAGGCTCTCGGGCCAATGGCTCTGCCCCTGCAGCATGTAGATCACGCATAGCTTGACCGGCCATCGCCATGCGCCGCATGATACCTCGCCACTCCGAGGGGAGACCAACACATGGCTCTATGTACTGGTCGTCTAAATCCTGCCACCCGCGCTCCGATACTCCGGTCAAAAGCTGCTCACATCTACGGCGGATGTCCTCCAGTAGGGCGGCTGCATCCTCATTCTGCGCTGCTCTCGACCCACTCGGACCTGTAGCCCCAGACGCTGCCGGTCGTCCCATATATCCGGCCGGTTTTACCGGTGCTATATCTGCATACCAAAAGTCCCTGAATCAGCATCATCATTTACTATTCAAAAACTTTAACATGCCCATATAAGAATAGCAATTTGTCACTTACCATCAGGCCCCCAGACTCGACCAGACGGAAGTGGCAGATCCGGATCCCCACGGTAGCTCATCCCACTATACGGGTAGTCGTCTATGTACAACGGCATCTGATCCCAATGGGCAAAGAACTCCGGTCGAAACACTTGCCCGACCGCCCCTCCTCCTCCTCTGCAGAGTAGTCGTCCCCAACGACGCATCCTGGGCTCTCTCGGGCCCCCATCTGGAAGCTGCACACGAGGCCTCAAGGTCGGGATCTTCTCCAAGAAGAAGGCGCACAATAAAGTCCCATATGAGCAATCATGATTCACCTGCCGCCTGCATAGCGACAACTGTCGCTTTAGCGCCACCAGCATCATTTGGGCCCACCCAAAGTAGGTCCCACCCAACACACTCTCCACTATCATCATCTGCCCACCGGTGATGTGATGGAACGCCTGACTGCCCAGGATTCGCAGCACAGCTGCGGCCACTGCACGGGTTTCTCGCCTCTCTAGATCCCCGACCGATATTCGAGTCCCCTTGACTTGAAGACCCGGTCGACAATGTTGTTCCACGAACTCCATGATATGCCGCCCCTGCGGCAGCACTGGCTGCGTGTCTCCCATGATCCCCAGTGGTGGGAGGCCGGTCAGAAAGTACACATCCTGGACCGTCAGTTCGATCCTGTGCCCTTGCACTACAAAGATCTCCTGATCTGGATCCCAATAACTGATAATCCGGGCCAGTAATGGTTCCCTTGCTCTCATCAACGGGTTCTCCACAAACTTGAGAACCCCAAATCTGGCCAATACACGACGAACGCCCTGATCCGCCTGGATCTCTGTCCGAAGTGTTTCCAGATCCCTCTCTCTCCAGTTGACCAGCAACTCTGCCATACCTGCACAAACACATTATTTTTGTCAGGGTACAGATCGGGAAAACCATAACCACACACCACAACCCAACTCCCAGCCATCAAACAGCACCAAGCCCCCCTCCTCTCCCAGGTCGCAGTTTTCTGCCAATTTCTGGACCAGGTCGCACTTTTTGCCCTCAAACCTGCGTCCTGGGTCACACTTTTTGCCCCAAAAAGTGCGACCCGGCCGTAGAGAGGAGGGAGGGGCTGTTTCTGGGGTGTTGGGCCCTAAACTGCAAATCTAATCCATCAAAATGCAAGAGCAAGGTTGGGCCTCTTACCTCCAACTGACAGATCTCGAATCCAACGGTCGGTTTGTCCGCTACGTTCGCCGCAAGATTTAGGGCCTTCTCTCCTCTCCACATTCACCACAGCAACAATAGCAAATGAATGATTTTGGAGGGAAAACTGCCTCATTAAAAGAGAACCCATGTTTCTTCTTTCGACTGCTGCGACCACACCGTAGCCCCGTTCGACGAACCGTCAGCACCGCTGGTTAGATCTCACCAAGCTCTCAAATGGGTCTTCATTAGTTTTTGGTGATTTGATACTTCACCCTGACACATTTTTTCCACAAAGGGTCACTTCACCGCTCCTTAAAATCGAATTTCCTCACTTACGACACTTGTACTTGGGGCACCATATTGCTCCCTTACTTGTCCACGTTCGTGTCGATTTTCGTCATGAGTGCCCACCTTGTACTCATGCTTCCATGACCCCCCATCGGGGCCGTTACTGTGTGGCAGCACTATAAAGTCGCCCTTGTTTAGAGCATCCAAGTCGAGTCATCATTGCATTCATGGAGTCTATCCTGCGTCCTTTTACACCCCACTATAGCCCTCCATCCTTCTTTGCTTGGTTCCTCTCTTGTGTCGCATATCATGACCTTCAGCCCCACTGTCCCCTGTCCCTTTCGATATTGTGTCAGTCGCTGCCATGTCATTCATGCCCTTTATGCTCTAACAAGGGAAGTCGTCCATTCCCCACTCCATCCTTCCCATTTCCACTATCATCATTAGTGTCAGTCTGTCCGTCGCTCTATTTTTCTTCTCTCGTGCCTTAGTTGAGGATCTCTCATTGCCTCACCTACGGCGGACCTCCTTCTGTCGACATCAGCACATTTATTCCAGAAGCAAGGTCTAGAGGGTGGTGTACCTTGGTTCCAGCTTCCACTCTTGTTCGGTGCCTCGGATCAGGCGGGGGGATCTCTCACTTCCCTTTGACTTGATTGCTTCTCCAGCTCCTTTCAGCATGATCGAGATTCGTATACTGGACAGTCCAGTGACCCAGCAACAGCTCTTGATGATTCCCGGGCGTGTGTGAGATGTCTCAGCCCTCATGAGGGGGTGGCCCTGCAGGTAGCCCCCCACATGCCCGGATGACCTCTTCATTGTAGCCTTTGATGCCGCTCCAGATTTTGATGATGTTGGCCTTAGCCACTTGCAGCACCTCTATGATTTGCATGTATCAGTCAGATTTTGTGAGCCCTTCCCCATTTATAGGGGGCATTTGGGTTGTATTTATCTCATGTACTCAGATATTATTGTACTAGTCCTGGCTGTTATCCCAGGCACAACATGTATGTGAGACTCTTCATTGTATTTTTATCTGGCCCTTGATTATGCCAGTTGTGCTCTCTGGTTCGGTCCCTTGTGTACTGGACACACTATTCTTTTGTACTTTGTCACGGCGGGCATAGGTATGCCTCCCCCGCCGCCTTCAGCACAGGTACCCTCTCATAACGGAGACTTGTTGCACCTGCGAGTCTCGTCTCCTCAGGGTCTAGTCCTTCAGCACACTATCTACCTCATATTTCTCTCTCTGACATACCCTTTTGTTGTCTAGTGATTGTATTCTTACAACGTACTTCGGTCCTACGATTTTCTCCTGACACTCGCACGCTGGGGGGCAATCTGTTACACCATTTTTTGGTCATCTAACCTTTCATCATTAGATGGACCCAAGTACACCATGTAAGACCAGTTTTACCCCAAGTAAAACTGCTTTCACCATGTTAATTAGGAGACCCCAAAAGGAATAATTAATTAAACCATAATTTAATTATTATTCCCAGTCATGTTTAACCCAAAAACAAAGAAATTAATGAGATAAACCCATAGTTATCTTATTATTTTCTAGGAATAATTATTTAAATAATATTCCTTGTTAAATATGACAAAATCAACCACCATTAATCAAATAAATCATTATTTATTTGATTATATCCCAACCACTTCCTTAAAAAGATAAATAAATCATTTATTTATTTATTTTTCACTAATCAAGGGATTTGACCCAAGTCAAACACCCTTTCCCTCCAACAAATAATAATAAAATATTCCATAGGGGTGGATCTAGATTTGGTTAACATTATTTTAATCATGCACCAAGATCTAGAATGACCCAATATTTTGTTATAAATAGGAGGGTTTTCCCCTTCATTCTTCACCTTTTGTTGCATATTAGATCACTCTGGATCTATACACTTGGTCTCATTTCTACCATTTTGCTCCCATTGAGCTCTATCTTCTACATTGGGTTTTCTACATCTACAAGAGAGAGAAAGCTTAGATGTTTGAAGTCTTTGAGGACTACAAAAGAACCCATCCCATTGAGGGAGATCTGGATACACCTTCTTGTTTCCTCCCGGGTGCCTGTAGCCATAAAAATTCATTCAAAATCGTGTTCTTGTCTTGTACGTTGGATGCATGGAGAGGACTCTTTACTTTTCTTGTAATGTCTTTCCATTTATAGATACGATTTGTTGCGACGATTTTAACTATGTCCCGCGGATACGAAGATGTTTGGCGGCCTCTATTGTTGTTAGGGCTATTAGTTATGCATAGCTAAAGTGGTTCTTTTTCGTACCTTGACTTAGAGAGCACTTAATAACACCATCTAGATCTCACTCCCTTAGCTCGAAAATAAAATTTGTAAGGATAAAAACAAAGCTTTTGGGTGGCACTGCCTCCTGGAGGCAAGGTGATGCACTCCTAGCAAAGGCACTGGCTCCTAGCAGGCCAAGGTTGCGCTCTTGGGAAAGGCACTATGCTCCTACCCAACTTTGCTCAAAACATCCAAAACCTCTTTCAAGTCTTTCTAATCATCAATTTAGGGTTCCTTCAGTTGTAAACAAGTAATTTAACCTCATAAAATCCCTCCATATATTTCATCAAATTGCAAATTTCATGGTGTTCATTCTCCTTGTTTCAAGTTTTGAGTTTTCAAGCTAAAAACCCTAGTTTTGACTCCCATATCCTAATTTGTTCCCCTAAACCCAAATTTACCCTTCCCACATCTTATTAAACATTATCCCTATCCCTGTATGACTAAATCCCCATTCCTAAGACACATTCCCAAAAACCATAGCTCTTAGGCTACATATTTCCTAGGTAGCCTGCCTATACCTTTAATAAATTTCTAAATCCCATTTCCCTAAGTATTTTGATCCTCTATCACTCCCCTAAGTTCCCTGGACTGCCTCCCTACTTCCCTAATTTTTCCTACACCCATCCCCACTCCCTAAACCTATTTCCCACTCCCCTTTCCCTTCCTAGGGTTTTCATAACCAAAAAAAGCATCATGGAGGAGGAAGATAGAGATTTCATGGAGGAGGATAGAGAAGACAGAAGAACTCACAAGGGAGGGAGGATTTTGAGGCTTGAGCCAACTAAAACTGGAGAGATGATGACCTCACCCATGGAAATAAATTTCTTCAAACATGTGGGCTTCTTTTATTTCCGTGAAATGGTCCAAAGACTTCAACATCACCATGTTTTGACCAGAGTTTTCATCTCAAACCTTCAAGACAATCAAGTGACCCTTGCAAGTGTGACATTCACCATCTCCACAACCATCATTGCTAATACAACATGGATACCCAAAGTGGGTGAGAAATGGTTCAAGGCCAAAGATCTAGATGACCATCATTATGTACCATTCCTCAAGGCTCAGTACAAATATGAAGGAAAGAGAGTTTCCCCTTTCAATTAACTTCTTGATAGATATGCTCCCATGATGAAAATCATCATGAAATACTTCTTTTGTGAAGGCATATTCTCCAGACTCTACACATATCATATCATATTTCTCATGCACTTCACAAGAGTGAAATTTATCAACATCCCATACTACTTGTTCAAAAGAATTGATAAAATGGCCTACATAGTATAGTAGAGAGACTATGATCAACAAATAAATAGCCCCTTTCACCATTCCTTGATCAAGATAATTGTCCTTCATCGTCTAAATCATTTTTACATTTCATGGGAAAATTTCATTTCTAATGATTTTTTTACTACTCCACAAGCTCAACATGCTGAAACTATGCCTCTTCCACCTCATCCCACTACACCTATTCCTCCATTATATCAACATACTGGATCCATCTCATCACCATCATCAATATTTTAGAGCCAAATTGGGTCATCCAGCAAATTTTTGGTCAACAAGCTTAAAAATACCAAAGAAGTTGAAGACGATACATTGGCCAAAACTTATCAGAGAGGGCCTAAGCAGGTGTTTGCTCCACAGATTATGGAAGGGAAATTGTCTTCTTCATCAGAAAAGCATGTACAAAAGGGAAAGAAAAATAAAAAAGAGGCAGTTTTTCATGAGGAAGTCATGCAAGAGGATGAAGACCCTCATGAGGAGGAAACAGAGTTTGATCTTGTTTACTTCGATCAGCAAGATGATCATGAGGCCTACATATTGATCATCAAAGAGAAAGAGGCCCAAATCAGAGAGCTCCAAACTAACTTGGATAGATCTAAGTTTTTCATTTCATTTCTTGAGCAGGAAAACCAACAACTCAAGACCAAACAACTAATCATGGAGGTAGAACTTCTCAAGGCCAAAAGAGAAGAGACAAAGGCTTAGACCTTTCTTGATGAAGCATATGAGAAATATGGTGATCCAGATGTACAAGAAGAACAAGTTTCAAGGAAGAGGTGAAGAACAAAATACCTAAAGAAAGCATTAGAGCTAGAGAGACTGAAAGAAGTTGAACTAGCAGAGGAGCTCACCCTTAATGAGAAATTTTCCATACTGATCAATCAGGATAGGGAACATTGGCTTGAAAGAGTCAAAAATCATCTTCAGAAGATCCTATAGAAATAAAAGAAACACAATGATATCCAGAGACACATGGCTAAGCATTATTACTGAAGGAATCAAATAGCAAGGTCAAAACTCCAAAAGGTGAAGGTAAAGCTAGAAACCATAATCACCCTAGAGGAGAAGAGGAAACTTGACATCCTTGTTGAGGCCTCCATTATTTCTTATCATACTTCAGCAACATTCCACATACATTTTTAAGAGTTTTTGCACAATTTTTTCAATTTTGGTTTTTGTGCAAACTTCTGGGAGTCTTCAGTACAGTTTGATTGTCAGGAGCGCAGTGCCCTAGGCATTGAGCTTCTTCTAGGGGCTTGAAAATGCAAAACGATGACGACCATTGGATTCAGAAGGCATAAAACATGCAATTTTGACATTTTCCACACCCAATTTGGACAATTTGGCAAGGAGAAATGGAAAAACACACCTCCCAAATGACATTTTTGCCCTCATTTCTAGGAAAGCACTGTGCTCCTGACTAGTCTTTGGAGATTCAATTTTTGGAGGGCTACAAATCACCTTTTTTGGAAACCAAGTACATTTTTAGACACTAGAGAGGACATTCTTTCCAAAGAACTATTGTTGGAACAAGATCTCCTAGCCTCATTCTTGTTCAATTTTGTAATATTTTGCAATATTGAGTCTAGCGCATGGGGCTTCTGATGGGTCAAAACCCCCAATCATTGTAATGGGTCAAAAGTGTCAACCAAGGGTCCAAAAAAAGGATAGCATAGGCTAGCTTGATATAAATATGAGTAAATTGACTCTAGAGGGAGGAAGAGAATACCAATAGAATTGATTTAGGAACTGCGAATTTGTTGCGTTGATTGTCTCGGTAAGGGCTCCTGCCGGCTGTGTGCAGAGGATAATAAGTAGTCTATAAGTGGAATCTAGTTATAATTGCATGAGAAGACTGTTTTTTTGATCTCTTTGTTGGAAATATGATGCAGAGTGTTGTCCTTGATGGCAACCCACTGAATGAAGATGAAGACATGTGACTGTTGACATGTGTTTTCCTTGATGGAAATCCACATGATGAAGTTATTCTTGACTTGGTGGACTTGGTAAATGATGTAAATCTGATGTGATATGATATTTATTGACAATATGATGTTGAGTGTTGTCCTTGATGGCAACCCACTTGATGAAGATGTTGGCAACCTACTTGATGAAGATGTTGGCAACCTACTTGATGAAGTTGTGCTTGATAGAATATGTCTTGATGAACTTGTCAAATGATGTATCTACAGTGAGTACAGAAGGTAATGAGAAAGGAATTCAATATGTGCTAGATCTATGATGAAAAGAGTATGTCTCTAGGCATACGCAGATTTGTCTAGGAGAAGTCACGTATGCATGCGGAAAATAACGTTCCAAGTAGCGTATGGGCAAAAGCGCTCATAAAGTGCAAAACCAGGGGTAACCACCATGGTATTGACCCATTTTATTGAGTGATGATTCGTCTATGTGACCCCGTCCAGGAATACCATCGGAAGTAATGTGGTTTTGGCTCATGGTATTGAAAAAGGGTAAACCTATATAAAGAGAAGAAATTCATTGTGCAAATCATGAGTGTGGGTGCAAGATGTTTGAGCTTGAGTGAATACTTCTCTCTGAAGTATATCTAAATGGAAAGGGTAACAGTTGAATGATAGATCTGAAAGCATGATGCACCTATGAAGAAATTATGAAGAAGGGAATCTAGATCTGGAATGTATTTTTATTTGCTAGATCTGTTTATGGAATGATTAGATCTAAGATGAGGCGAACATCTGTCTGAAGTAAAAGGGTTAAATCTGAACTGAAAATCCGATCTGAAGAAGTATGCTGCTCTATAATGACTGAATATGTATACACTAGTTCGGAACAGCGGAAGCGCGTATATACGCGGGTTTGGAAAAGCGAAAGCGCGTATCTGCCCTGAACTATAAACAGATGTATACGCTGGTTGATGTGAACGGAAGCGTGCGTATACGCGATATCAGTGAAAGGAAAGCGCGTATGCAAAACTAGAGTTTGTTGAAGTATGAGTATGAAATGTCTGATCTGTTCTGCTGTGTTACCGCTATCTGTCTGGGTTATCTGAATTGACAAGTATCTGTTGGTGATGTATGTTTGAGCTTAAAAGTATGGAGTGGGTCCAGTCTGAAAATATGATGAAACGTGGCCTACAAGTTGTGCTCTATTGAAGTTGTTGGATCCAGTGTGAAAATTGATGAAACGTGGTCCATAGTGGTCTTGGGGTTGTAGCCTTCGATCGAGGTTGTAGCTCCCTTCGGTGGTGGTAAACGAGATCGGGGGGTCGTGGCTCCCTTCCGGGAGGAGGTACGTAAGCGAGTCGGGGGTTGGAGCTCCCTTCCGGAGAGGGGCGGTAAACGAGCGTAGGTAAGGTGCCTGCATGTTTGGTAGGAGTCTGCTCCGGCACATATGTTGTAAGATGTTTTCTCTATAATAAAATATTGAAGGGACGACGAGGCTAGGCGGTGGTTTTCTCCCGACTTGGGTTTCCACCTAAAATCCTAGTGTTCATGTGTGTTGCTTATGTGTGATGACTCACTCTGTTCTTACTGTACATGTTTATTGTTTATTGAACATCTAATGGATGAATGATGGAATGATATAAGTGAAGAATTAATTGCATAATTAGATCTCTGTGTATACGCGAGTTTTATGAAGGATATCCGCGTGTATACGCTAGTTGGCTTCAGCAAAGTAGCGTATGGGTTTTAGAGCATGAAAAAGTAAAAGTTTTAGTTTGCTCTAAATACTGATTCACCCCCCCTCTCAGTATTTTTCCCAACAATTGGTATCAGAGCAGGTCCTTCTGCAGAAGCTTGATCGCTTGAAGGAGATCCGTCACAATGGGAAAGAAGCAAAAGAAGAAGGCTACTCAAAGCAAGAAGAGATCTCAGAAAACTTGTGCAGTAGAAAATGAAGAAGATGATTCAGGTAGTGATTGTTGTCCTTGGGATTTATTGTCTTATGCATGCAAAGATGAAGACAATGAAAGCAATACTGTGGATGAAGAAACAGTTCTCAAAATCCAAGTTGAAGATCAACAAAGATTATTTAATGAAAGAGAATCTATCTACAAAGATATGATCTCTAGACTGAAAAGGTTGCACGATAATGTAACAAATCAAAGTAAAGGACTTGAAGCAGAAATCATCTCCCTCAAAAAGGATCTGGAAGAATCAAATAAGAAGATTAAAAGACTTGAAGCTGAAAACATCTCTCTGAAAGCAGATCTGGAAAAATCAAACAAGAAGAATGCAGGACGTGAAGAAGAAAACATCTCTCTAAAAGCAGATCTGGAAAAATCAAATAAGAAGACTGAAGAACTTGAAGCAAAAGTCATCTCTCTGAAAGCAGATCTCGAAGCATCGAATAAGAAGAATGAAGAACTCTTACAAACTTTTGAAGAACCAGACAATGGGTTGAAAGAAGAGATTCTAAATCTGAATGATCAAGTTGAAGAAGGGAAAAGGGTTGAAGAAAGTATGAAGGAGCAATGCCAAAGCTTGGAGGTTGAGGTAAATATTCTCAAAGGTAAATTAGAAGAAAAGGACAAACTCTTGAGGTTTCAAGATAGTACTAAGATTTTGGACAATATTCTTAGCAGTCAAAGGTCTCCTTCTATTAAACTTGGTCTGGATTTTCATGAAACGGTTAAAGGAGATTCTAGTTCACAAGGAGGTGCTAAAGAATCAAAGGACATCAATGCAAAATCTGAAGTGTTGAAAGAAACAAAAGGTCAACCGACAATCATGAATTCTCAAAGGAAATCATTCAATAATGTTGAATTCTTTAAATGTCATAATCATGGACATGTTGCAGCCAATTGCAGAAGCAGATTGTTTCAGCCACAAACAAACAGATCCTACATAGAAAGGTACTCTGGTTTCTTCAAGGGATATTGTTTTTCATGCAATAAGTATGGTCACAAAGCTGTTGATTGCAATAGAAGGAAGAATAGAAAAGCTCATTATGATTCTTATACTTATTTCTCTGGCCACATGAGATGTTATGCTTGTAACAAGTATGGACATATAGAAAAAGAATGCAGGATGAACAGATCTGGGAAAGTGGACAATCTCCAGCACACAATTAGAAAGTTCAAGAAAATTTGGAGAAAGAAGGAGGACCGGTCAGAAACGTAGGGAATACTGACCCTACTGCAGTGATACGCTTCTGAAGCTTACTTCTCTTATTGACTGCAGGAATGATGTGGGATACATTATGAGATTTAGTAATGTATCGTCACAGGGGGAGCAATGTATGATGACTCTCATGGTTGATTTGATTTTTCTGGTTATATGTATTTCTGACAGAGCATCTGATATGAAGAAGACAGGTACAGGAAGTACAAGTTCAGGGGGAGATGAAGGAATGTGAAAATTTCTATGCTTCACTTTCCATACGTGGGTTCGATGAACAAAAGTCGCGTATACACGCGAGTTCCAGCAGACACAGTCGCGTATGCATTAATGATAAGAGAATTGGGATGACAGCTGAAGATCAGGAGCAGAGGTTCAGGGGGAGCATCAGTCTGACTGCTAATGATTGTACTGTTAGCATTATTCTGGTTATACTCATGCTAATGAAATGATACATGGTTTCTTATGTTGAAGATTATGGATGAGTCATGTTTGCTTTTTGATGAAGAGTATTCGTTGCTGAGATGAAAGTCTTATAATTCAAAGATAAGGACAGATCATACAGAGATTGTTGCTGATGACTTGCTGATGAAGGTGTTCAGGTTGCGCAAGTTAAGGAGGAGCACTGGTTCAGGGGGAGCAGCAGGTTGAATACAAAAGATTGCATTGTTGGCACTATGACTGCTTATTCTTTGGTTATTGTGATACTCATGCTTAAATGATGATGACTTGGTACATGGTTTATTATGATGAGATTTTGAGCCTTGTTTGCTGAAAAGTATCTTTTGTGCTCACACATGGATGAATTGGAAGTCGTTTGATTCAGAAATAAGAATAGATCATGCAGAGTTTGTTACTATGGTTGAGATCTTCTCCCTACATATGTTACTTCATGTTAAATCTTAAAGATCATGGTGATATTGGACCACATGGATGATTGCTTGACACATATTTGAAGATGTTGTTCTGGTATGATAATTTCTCTTGGAAAGAATGTATTGATGCTACAAAGAATCTGAAGGCTTGGTTGCTAATGTGCTTATGCTACAACCGTTGGATGATGCTTGAAGACGCAACTACACTGTTCTATTTATCTGTATTCCAGGGAAGCATTCAAATATCTCAGAAAGAAGCTGAACATTGTCTTTTCCTCACAGAGGATCAGATCTGGTTAAAATATAGAAGATGGTATTGGATACGCGGATTTCCTAAAACACAGTCGCGTATATACGCGAGTTCATGCACATAAAACCGCGTATGTCTGGTTGCTGACAAATTTCTGTTTGGGGTCAGCTTTCTTCAGCACAGCTGCAGTGCTGTTTGGTATCTCTGATACTGTTTGGTATCTCTGGTGGTGTTCCAGTTCTCATAATTCTATTTCTAATATTTTGATAAAGATGCCTTGATGATTTGTTGGTGAAAGTGTTCAGGATGCACAAACTAAGGGGGAGCCTTAGTCATATGGAAAGGTTGCTTGGATGCACAGATTCAGGGGGAGCATCAGCCTTGCTGAGTATAATGCATTGTTGGCATTATGATGGTTCTGAAATATGTTCTTTTTCTTGAAGTCTTTCTGGTATTGGTCATAAAAGTCATATTTGTAATTTGATGAAAAGGTCTTGTTGAGACCCATGATGTAAAATTGTAATATTCAGTCATGTAAGGACTTGTCAAATTTGTAAACCCACTTGGTTGGGTAGCTGAGTCAAATTTTGTAAACCCACTTGGTTGGGTAGCTGAGTTGAAATGTGTAAATCCACTTGGTTGGATATTTGATGTAAGTATGAGTCTTTGGTGATAGGAAGTTCATAGAGTCATGTACTTCATTGAAAAATATGTTTGAAGATTTAGCATGAACTCAGGGGGAGCTTGGTCACTTCAGTATACATCAGATCTGCAGAACGCTTCTTCTACATGAGGAGAAAAGAGGGAGAGTGTGTTGGTTTTGATCCACCCTTTGCCCTTGATGTCAAAGGGGGAGAGTGACATGGTGTTTGAATGAAGAGAAAGAATGGGGAAAGTGACATGGTGTCATTGTATTCTTAATGTACCTATCTGTTGTGGTAACCAAACACCATCGTGGTTGCCATCAAGTCCAAAGGGGGAGATTGTTGGCAATATGATGCCGAGTGTTGTCCTTGATGGCAACCCACTGAATGAAGATGAAGACATGAGATTGTTGGCATGTGTTGTCCTTGATGGCAATCCACCTGATGAAGTTATTCTTGACTTGATGGACTTGGTAAATGATGTAAATCTGATGTGATATGATGTTTGTTGGCAATATGATGTTGAGTGTTGTCCTTGAATGGCAACCCACTTGATGAAGATGATGGCAACCTACTTGATGAAGTTGTGCTTGATAGAATATGTCTTGATGAACTTGTTAAATGATGTAAATCTGATGTATCTACAGTGAGTACAGAAGGTAATGAAGAAAGGAATTCGGTATGTGCTAGATCTATGATGAAAAGAGTATGTCTCAAGGCATACGCGGATTTGTCTAGGAGAAGTCGCGTATGCACGCGGGAAATAACGTGCCAAGTCGCGTATGGGAAAAAGTGCTCATAAAGTGCAAAACCAGGGGTAACCACCATGGTATTGACCCATTGTATTGAGTAATGATTCGTCTAAATGACCCCGTCCAGGAATACCATCGGAAGTAATGTGGTTTTGGCTCATGGTATTGAAAAAGGGTAAACCTATATAAGAAGAAGAAATTCATTGTGCAAATCATGAGCGTGGGTGCAAGATGTCTGAGCTTGAATGAATACTTCTCTCTGAAGTATATCTGAATGGAAAGGGTTACAGTTGAATGATAGATCTGAATGCATGAAGCACCTATGAAGAAAATGATGAAGAAGGGAATCTAGATCTGAAATGTATTTGTATTTGCTACATCTGTTTATGGAATGCTTAGATCTGAGATGAGGTGAACATCTGTCTGAAGTAAAAGGGTTAAATCTGAACTGAATATCTAATCTGAAGAAGTATGTTGCTCTATAATGACTGAAGATGTATACGCTAGTTCGGAACAGCGGAAGCGCGTATATACGCGGGTTTGGTAAAGCGAAAGCACGTATCTGACCTGAAGTATAAACAGATGTATATGCTGGTTGATGTAAACGGAAGCGCGTGTATACACGACATTAGTGAAAGGAAAGCGCGTATGCAAAACTAGGGTTTGCTGAAGTATGAGTATGAAATTTCTGATCTGTTCTGCTATGTTACTGCTATCTGTCTGGGTTATCTGAATTGACAAGTATCTGTTGGTGATGTATGTTTGAGCTTAAAAGTATGGAGTGGGTCCAGTCTGAAAATATGATGAAACGTGGCCTGCAAGTGGTGTCCTAAAGGAAGCTTTGGATCCAGTGTGAAAATTGATGAAACGTGGTCCATAGAGGTGCTGAGGGTTGTAGCCTTCAGTCGGGGGGTTGTAGCTCCCTTCCAGGTGAGGCTGGTAAACGAGATCAGGGGGTCGTAGCTCCCTTCCAGGAGAGGCTGGTAAACGAGTCAGGGGGTTGGAGCTCCCTTCCAGGAGAGGCTGGTAAACGAGCATAGGTGGGTGCCTGCGTGCTGGTAGGAGTCTGCACCAGCACATATGTTGTAAGATGTTTTCTCTATAATAAAATATTGAAGGCTGAGCAACTACAGTGGTGGTTTTCTCCCGACTTGGGTTTCCACCTAAAATTTTGGTGTTCATGTGTGATGCTTGGTGTGATGGTTAATTCTGTTCTTACTGCACATGTTTACTGCTTATTGAATATCTGATGAATAAATGATGGAATGGTTTAAGTGAAGTTTAATGACATATCTAGATCTCTGTGTATACGCGAGTTTCATAAAGGGGATCCGCGTATATACGCTAGTTGACTGAAGGAGAGTAGCGTATGGGTTTTAAGGAATGAAAAAGTAAAAAGTTTTAGCTTTCCTGTCTTTAACATCGATTCACCCCCTCTCAAGATTTTTCCCAACATCTCTCGTGTACCACCTCTCTCTGTGTTGTGTTTATTACTTAAAGGTATCTATGTGGTTATGATTGTTAATGATACACATGTGGATGCGATGTTCTGAATGCATAGATCTGGTTTACATAATTTCTTGGTTAATTGTTATCTTCTCTCTTTGGGTGCATAAACCTAGTTCCAGCACCCTATCATACTACTTTGGGTGAGACCTTGGTCTTCTCTGCAGGCCATTATCGAAAGGGCCAGTAGTATAGGGGTTTGTTGACAAACCTTAACGCTAAACCTGGGTCAGGACCCCTCAAGCCAACAAATGGTTCAATTTTCGGGACCAGGAGAATTTTGAGAGAGAGATTAGGTAATGCCACGGGGACATTGGTAGGCACTAAAACCTAAGTTTGAAGATTGGTTTGAAAAAAAGATCTATGAATTCACTCTCAAATAGAATCCAAGTGAAAGACTATCCACAGAATATTGGAAGAATAATTATATCTTCACAGAAGTGCACGAAATCTTCTTTGTGTCCTTCACACATGAGTTGCAAGAGTGGTTAGCTCAATTGGTAGAGTTTCAAACTTGCTGGAAAGATGATCAGGTCATGCAATGGACCCCTCATTTAGTCTGGAAATTGGAGAATACTAACAATACAATTACCAAGACCATGGTTCAATGGGTTGACAGTGTACTGGGTGGATTCATGACAAAATTTATTGTTGATCAGTTTTTGTCATATTTATAAGCTGAACGAATATTTTTCAAAGGATTTAGAGGTAAGTTCTCAAAAAACTTGCCACTATTGATTAAAATTCTATTGAGCGAAAAAGGTATCTTGTGTGGCCACATCGAGTGAAAGACCTCTGATCAAAGTGGAAGTACAACACGAAGTGGTAAATACTACTGGCTTAATCAAGAAGCAGACAGATCAATATACAACCCAATAAGGGAGTCGCTTGAGCATAACTATGAAGGGGCTGTGCAAAGGGGAACCACACCCCTGACCACACTGACATCAAATCTTCATATGGGTAAGAACTCTCCTACACCTCCACTGCCTTCCTTAGAAGATGAAATGGCCACGCACATGAAACTGCCTACCTTCAAAGATGTAGGGGATGAGGACATGGATCAATTTTGGTTTGTATCCGAATCAGTATGGATTGCGCAAAATGTGAACAATGATGCTATCAAATGAGCACAAATATCCATAGCATTTGAGGGAAGGGCACTGGAATGGTTCATGGGATATGTTATCACTCAGTAATTTCTCAAGGTTAAAGAAATAACTCATCGAGGTAACCAAAAAACTACTTTTAAGCCTTAGGATCTAGCCTTCCTAAAGCTCATAGAGGGCTCTTTCTATATGATTTATATTTGTTGATATTAATTGGTTTTAGGCTAGTTATATAGTGAAAATTGGTTTTGTTGTTTTGATTTGGTTTGGTTTTGTGGGAAAAAATCAGTTACTGAGATGGATAGTTATAGATATGTTTTTCCATTGGGAAAATGGAGTCAGTGTGTCAAGCAGAAAGATCAGGATCAAGGTCTAAAGTCAAATATTTTTCAGGGCAAGATAGCAGAGTCACTCAAGATCTTTGAGGTTGATTGGTGAAGTGGTTTAATCAGGATAAAGAGAAATCAATGATTCTTTGATCTTGATAAGGAATGAAGAGGTAGGGGTCAATCGAAATAAGGGAGAAATTAAGGGTTCCCTTATCTGGATATCAGCAAAAAACATTAAAATTAAAACCAGTAAATAACAGAGTGCTTTTAACAAATTCTGATATATCACTTCCTGATTTCACATTAAAATTTATAACACATTTATGTATGAATGGAAAACATGAGAAGATTTAACAAATAACAGTAGAAAGTACTTCACTTAAGTGGCCCAACACATGAATCCTGAAATATGATGCTTTATTACTTTGATCCAGCCTGCTGACTTGAAACTTTGTACAAAAACCCTTCAGGTATAGAAAAATTTACTATAGAAATCTTCAGAAATTTATTCCACACTCAATACTTCAAATGATGAAGTATTTATACAAATTCTAAACTAGAATATTTTGAAAAAGTATCAAGATTGGTTTACAAATATCTCGAACTGTTTTACATAAATATAACTTAAATAAAGGACACTCAAAAATAATGAATCTATCTGGCACTACATTTATGGATTGATGGTGACAAAGAAGAGATATTCGAACTTGATAGCAAATCTTGGTTGATGATGAGGCTTCCAAGTCACTAAATGTCTCCTTCCTTTGCGCATTTTTCTCTAGAAATTATGCAAAATTGGGGTCCAGTGATACATTTTTATATCTCAATCTGAGATATACATGTAAAAAGTGAAATATTTTATTATAGATAAATATGTTATTGAGATAAGCCTCTCTCAGTTTCCTAAAATTCCACTCCAGTTGTTCACAATAGGCTCTGCAAAAAGATGTGTAAAACAGAACTTTGCACAGTACGAAACATAGGATGTGAAGATGTGCATGTATCTCTCTTTATATAATACCTGTGTAAAAATTGAGATAGGTTTTTGTAGATTACACTCTTAGGAACATAAACCTCCTCTGGGCTTGCAAAATGCATCTTGGATTGGTCACAATATTTTCTGCAAAAATATGACTTAAACAAGAAATTTCTGAAATATGTCCCTTCCTGCTCTGTTTTCATGTTTTAACCTTTTTGTTATTTTAATTATTTTTTCTTTTACTTTGGATAAAATTAATTTTTGTTGGTGAAAGTGGTTTCATCTCTTTTTAACCATTACTTCCTCTGTATTTACTTTTACTATTTTACCTTGACAACTTTGTTTTTTCTGATTTGACTTTCACTCTGACTTTTATTTGATACACTTTAACTTTGATGCTCTTTGACTGTCATGTTTTCACTGTCATTGTCAATTCTTATTTCACTTTTACCATTCACTGTGTAATTTCATAATTCTGTTCTCTTTCTGAATTTGATTTAATTCTTTATTTTTATACAAATTGTTTGTTGAATGAATTTTTTTAAATTAAAATTTGAGAATTTCGAGCAAACAAGTTTGTCAACTAGTATTGAAACTATTGGCCCAATTTCATATTCTGATAATAACTTGCAAAAATATATATATATTTTTTTTAATGAAACAGATGTCTGCAAGGATGGATAATGGCTTTGATGATGGGAAAATACTGTGAAAAATGGTTTGAACTGCAGCGAGGTTCCATTTTTTTGGAAATGACTCTCAATAACTAAAAATACAGAGTTTTTGAAATGATTTTTAGCTTTTCACAGAGTTCTGGAGCTTTAACACAATTTTTTTTTTACGGATTTTTGCATTGATTTAGTGCATAGCGCAGAGTGGAGAGTTAGTTGGATTATTTTAACATAGCACATAGCGGAAATATGGCTTTCGGAGGAATACATAGTGAAAACGGGAGGTAAGCCGAGGAGGGAATTACCGCTGAGCGGTTTTCACAAAGTTGAAAGGCGGTAAATGGTTTTCGTTGAATCAATGTGATCCAATATAAAATGGACACATGGAGGATAGAGGGAAGGTCAAAACCACTAAGATCAAAAATCTAAATTTGTTTAACGAATGTGCCATTGAAATTGTGATATGACTTCTGGGCTGTCGGATCAAGTGAAGGGAATGCAAATGGTTGACATCAATTGGTGGAGTTGCGAGGTAAATGGGCATGGGGCCCAAGGTATTTTATGTGGAGGGCTAAATGTATATACGTTAAAATTAATTTTTAACATATAGTTTTATTGTTTGATGGGATAGGCAGAATAGGCAGGTTATCAATGTATTTTAACCAAATGTAATGTATACAGGTGTAATGTAACATTAGGCGAGTTTAATACAAAGATATGGTTTAAACCTATGGGGAGTGGGGAAATCATCACGTGGGGATAATTAAACCATAGGATAAACATAAAATGTGGGTTGAACTATTTATATAAATGAATTAATATAAATACGAGATTGAAGGTATTAATAAAGGAGTTAATATATAAGTTAAGTGTTAATATGAAATGGATATGAATGAAAATACACAAATATACTAAGTGTAAAATATGATTTTTTAAGTGGTTTTTCTTCATTGTGATGCCCAACATAATCATTTAACACTTACACTTAGGATAAAGCAATTTTGTGGGATTTTTGGGTATTTTTGTATGAAAAAGGGAATTAGTTAAGGGGTTTTTACTTTTCCTAGGAAAATATGTTTTAAACATAGGAAAAGGGGATTTTGCAAAGGAAAATGAATGATGTAAGGAGGAAAAGGGCTTTTTATGAATGAGAAGGGTTTTTATGAGGGGAATTCTAATAACTTAGTGCCAATCAATCACTAAGCCATGGGTCCGGTCCCAACAAAAGTTAGAGAAATGCTCTAAGCCTTTATGACTGAAGGATATAGTACTAGAATACATTGCGGGGAGGGAAATTAGTAATATACCAAATGATGTTTATCCATGCCTTGTGAAACTACTTTCTTCCCACCCATCATTTATTCTACGATTTGTTCCTTTATTTGCATGGGTGCATTTGAGCTTGCAAACCCTTATTCATTTTTCTTTTAAATCAAGAAACTATCTAATTCTAACCTTATTTCATCCAAGGGCTCAGATTAAACTTTTGAGCTCATTATTCTCTATTTTAACTATTGATCTGCCAAGGTTAAACTGTTTGGCTAGATATTTATTCTCTATCTATCAACATTAAACTTAAATCTTGAGAAGTCAAGATTAAACTGCTTGACTTATCATGGATTACGACATTTTAAACAAGATGCACATAATCTTTATTCTACAAAAAGTAAACTAAAGTAGTGGCATTTAAGCTTGCAACACTTTCATGATCTATTTTTGATGGGGTTCATATTTAATATTCTTTTTTTTTATCTTTGTTTATTTTTGTCCTTTGATTTTTCTTTTCGGACATACCCTCTTTTCATTTTTAATTTGGGAATACATTTGCAAAAAGAAAAGGAATGCACAATATTTCAATATTTTAACAGAGTCAAATCAAAACTATGAATCATTTATTTATAGGACCCTAACAACGGCTTCACTTGGGGGTGGCATCTCCTTGTGAGATGTCAAGAACATTGTCGACTAGTAGCCTGATCCATTGGACCAATACCAAACATGCATATGCTATGACTAAAAAACCCTTGAACTGAATTTACACATTTTTCTGCAAACTGAACTCTGATCTGAGACTAAAAGGTGTTGCAACATTCAAACCAAACTACTAAATCATCAATATCTTAGGGCCTTTTCCTTGGCTTCAAATTATAATGAATTATTGAAAACTAGTTGAAAATTGTAAACTAAAATAAGCTGAAATCCTACCTACTTACTCTAATAAACTGTCCAACTGCTGGTTAGGTCAAATGAAACATCCAATGCAACCATTCAGGCATTATCTACTTTGATAGATTTTTCTACATTTTCTTGTTGATTATCAAAACTGTAATTCTGCAACTTATTAGAAACTTGTCAACAAATGAGAGCATAAGGAAATACTTGATTTCCTTCGTTGACTCTAGAAGCTTTTCAAAAGGATATTCCAATATATATACACTAATGTTAAACTGATCTAAACAACTGTACATATGTTCCGAATGACCTCCATGCCATGAAACTAAAATGTTATTTTCAACTTTATCTCCCTGCAAAATTTTAGATAAACTTTGTGATGATATTTCTACTGATGAAAATGTTTGACTGCTGAAACTTTTATCATCTTGATTCTGAAACTCATAGTTAGTTAATGAATGCATTCAATATCCAACATATCAGCTATTGTATCATGAAAATCTTGGGAAAAATGCTGCAACTTATTGCATATAGGATTCCATGGGACTTCATAGATTTTTGCAGGCTGCTCATCCTTTGCTTTGGAGATATTGTAAATATTTTCTTTTAAAAGTTGAAATGATTCAAAACTCAGTGGCGACGAAATTTCATGTGTCATCTAATCAGATGTTTCAATAAAATCTGATAACTGTAATTGTGAAACTGAAAAATATTGATCAAGAGTTTCATTATCTTCTTTGTTGTCAGTCACAATTCCTAAAGATTGTTGATTATTGATAGCATGAAAGTTGTCTCTAATGAACTGAAATGAAGAAAAGAAAATAGGTAAATAATATTTACTTATTTCCACATTTTCTGCACTTTCTTATTCACTCTCATGGTTGATCTATATTGGCTGATCACTGTATTCTGACTGCTAAAAGTGGGTTTCCTCATCCCAGGAACTAGATTCTGATTGCTATGTAAAGTTAGCTTGAGTTTGGAGAACATAAATATCATCATAATGATCATACTTATGAAAATCATCAAAATAAGGAATGTCATCAAACATACGCATTAGATTAGCAGATTTCTTCTCCTCATATTGATCTGTAAATCCATTTTCTGATCTATGATAGTTGGAATTAGCAGGAATTTGTTCATGCATATCAACCTATTCTATTTCTTCATGGTGATTTTTAACAAAACATTCATCTTTCATAGTGATATTTTGTATAAAAAGTGAAAGAGGTTATTGTAAATAAATATGTTATTGAGATAAACCTCTCTCTGTTTCTTAAAATTCCAATCCAGTTGTTCACAATAGGCTCTGCAAAAATATGTGTAAAACAGAACTTTGCACAATCCGAAAAATAGTCTGTGAATATGTGCATGTATCTCTCCTTCTATAATACATGTGTAAAAATTGAGATAGGTTTTTGTAGATTTGCCTCTTAGGAACATAAAAATCCTCTAGTTTTATTGAATGCATCTTGTATTGGTCACAATAATTTCTGCAAAACTATGACTTAAATAGGAAAATTCTAGCAAATGTCCCTTCCTACTTTGTTTTCATCTTTTAACCTTTTTGTTCTTTTAACTATTTTTTATTTTTATTTGGATCAAAATCATTGTTGTTGGTAAAAGTATTTTCATATATTTTTAACCATTACTGCCTCTGTATTTACTTTTACTTTTTTACCTTGACTGCTTTGTTTTTTTTTATTTGACTTTCACTCTGACTTTTATCTGATACACTTTAACTTTGATGCTCTTTGACTGTTTTGTTTTCACTATCACTATGAATTCTTATTTCACTTTTACCATTCACTGTGTAATTTCATAATTCTGTTCTCTTTATGAATTTGATTTAATTCTTTATTTGTATACAAATTTTTTGTTGAATGAATTTTTCTGAATTAAAATCTGAGAATTTGGAGCAAACAAGTTTGTCAACTAGTATTGGAACAGTTGGCCCAATTTCATATTTTGAGAATAAAATACAAAAATCAAAAAATTTGTTAATGAAACAGATGTCTGCAAGGAGGAATAATGGCTTTGATGATGGGAAAATACTGTGAAAAATGGTTTGAACTATAGCAGGGTTCCATTTTTTTTGCAATGACTCTCAATAAGTAAAAATACAGAGTTTTTGAAATGATTTTTAGTTTTTCGCATAGTTCTGGAGCTTTAACACATTTTATTTTTAGGGATTTTTGCATTGATTTAGTGCATAGTGCAGAGTGGAGAGGTATTTGGATGGTTTTAACATAGTGCATAGCGAAAATATGGCTTCCGTAGGAAGACACAGTGAAAACGAGAGGTAAGCGGAGGAGGGAATTATTGCTGAGTGGTTTTCGCAAATTTGAAAGGCAATAAACGATTTTTTTTTAATCAATGTGATCCAATATAAAATGGACACGTGGAGGATAGAGGGAAGGTCAAAACCACTCATATCGCAAATCTGAATTTGTTTAATGAATGCACCATTGAAATTGCGATATGACTTATGGGCTATCGGATCAGGTGGAGGTAATGCGAACGGTTAGATCAATCGACGAAGTTGCAAGGTAAATGAGAATGGGGCCCAGGGTCTTTTATGCGGTGGGTTTAATGTATATATGTTAAAATAAGGTTTTAACATATATTTTTACTGTTTAACGGGATAAACGGAATAGGTGGGTTATCAATGTATTTTAAAAAAATGTAACGTATATAGGTGTAATGTAACATTAGGAAAGTTTAATACAAAGATATGGTTTAAACCTATGGTGAGCGGGGAAATCATCACGTGGAGATAATTAAACCATATGATAAACATAAAATGTGGTTTGAGCTAGTCATATAAATGAATTAATATAAATACGGGATGGAAGGTATTAATAAAGGAGTTAATATATAAGTTAAGTGTTAATATGAAATGGATATGAGCAGAAATACACAAATCACTAAGTAAAGTGTAAATTATGATTTTTTAAGCAGGTTTTCTTCATTGTGATGCCCAACATTATCATTTAACACTTATACTTAGGATAAATCATTTTTGTGGGTTTTTTAGGTATTTTTGTATGGAAAATGGAATTAGTTAAGGGGTTTTTACTTTTCCTAGATAAAATATATTTTAAACTTAGGAAAAGGGGATTTTGCAAAGGAAAATGAATGATGTAAGGAGTAAAAGGGATTTTTATGAGGGAGAATGTTTTTTATGAGGGGAATTCTAATACCTTAGTGCTAATCAATCATTAAGCCATGGGCCCAGTGCCAACAAAAGTCAGAGAAATGATCTGAGCCTTTATGACTGAAGGATATAGTACTAGAACACATTGCGGGGAGGGAAATTAGTAATATACCAAATGATGTTTATCCATGCCTTGTGAAACCTGTTTCTTCCTACCCATCATTTATTCTACCATTTTTTCCTTTATTCGCATCGGTGCATTTGAGCTTGCAAACCCTTATTATTTTTTCTTTTAAAACAGGAAACTATATAATTCTAACCTTATTTCATCTAAGGGCTCATATTAAATGGCCGAGCTCCTTATTATTCTCTATTTTAACTATTGATCTACTAAGGTTAAATTGTTTGGCTAGATCTTTATTCTCTATCTATCAACATTAAATTTAAGGCATGAGAAGTCAAGATTAAATTGTTTGACTTATCATGGATTACGAAATTTTAAACAAGATGCACATAATCTTTATTCTGCAAAAAGTAAACTAAAGTAGTGGCATTTAGACTAGCAACACTTTCATGATCGATTTTTGATGGGTTCATATTTAATATTCTTTTTTAATCTTTGTTTCTTTTTTTCCTTTGATTGTTATTTTAGGACATACCCTCTTTTCATTTTTAATTTGGGAATAAATTTGTGGAAAGAAAAAGTATGTACAATATTTCAAGATTTTAACAGAGTCAAATAAAAATTATGGATCCTATATTTATAGGACCCTAACAGGATACATGTCAAAACGTGAATGCATCCATACAAAATATAAAGGATGCCCTAAAACAACAATTACAGAAGCCTAAGTTGTACGCTCAATGTGTGGTTGAACTAAAAGACTTTAAGCAAGGACCTATAGAGTCTGTCTGGGAAGCTAACCAACAATTAAAAATTTGATCAATGACGAGGGATTTTTCCACGAAGATAAACAACATAAAGAGTGGTTCATCGCTATGCTATGACCACACTTGCGTGGGTCCATGGGACAAAAAAATATTGGATCTCAAGAGGAAGTGCTGGAAATAGCCATGAAGTTAGAAGCTGCGGCTAGGGATGATTTGTAGTTCGCAGCTCTTCAAATCCAGAACCAGTTGGAGGAAATGCACTTAGAAATTCAAAGTTTGCGAAATGATCATGGTAAGGAAGAGAGCTTGGACATTTGGTGCATACGCTATAAGGGACCATGTCACTCCAAGGATCAATGTCCATTGCTATCAGACTACATTTAGGTTGAGGGTCCAAGCCCCCAGCAGTCTGATGCTATGGCATGCAGACTGTTAGGTGGAAGGAAGACACAACACGGATCATTGTCCATGGTTGGGTGTTTATGTACCAAAATTAAAGCAGTAGTGGTGTAGATTATGCTCATCAGTATGCCATGACGAACAAAAATATCGAACCCTTGACCTTATGTTAGATAGCGGAAACTTATACAGAGTTCAGGTTGATCCCTCATCACCGTTGTTGCCTTCAGGATGGGGGGGATCCCCTGCGCAAGGAAGGGGAGCAGGAAGAGGGGGAAGTTTCGGATGAGGATGCGGACAACTAATCTATTATAAATGTGGAGATGTGGGACATTTCACACGAGACTGCCCGAACCTGGCATGCCAATCTTGCAGATATTTCCGGCAGTTTGACCATGTCATTGGAGACTACTTGGTATAGAAATAGCAAACACCTATGCAGAACGTGCAAAGAGTTAAGGAAAAACCATGGGATGATGGGCCAAATATCAATGTAATCATGCACAGTGGCATCCCCACAAGAGGAGCTAAGGAAAAGGTGGAATCCGAGCCATTAATCTGAAGGGCCGAGGAGAAAGAAGAAGGTGTAAACCTGAAAAGAGAGAAATAAACCTTCATCGAAACACAGAAGGAGATTACTAAAGATGAAACACCAACCAAGGGGGCATCAGATCCAAGGGGGGAAGAGGCATTCAAACAATTCCTCCAAGCTTGTATGAAGCTACTACACAACTAGAAGGCTGTAGAAAATCTCCAAGCCCTAATAGACAACTACACAGAAAGAATTTATCTATAGCTTGAAGTAAAGACAATGAATAAAATATACAAAAATAAAAATAGGATGGGCTGAGAGATGCACATGAATGCACAGATTGGGGAATATGAAATGGAGAAAGTCATCCTTGACTCAAGTTCAGATGTGAATGTATTACCTAAGCAAACATGGTAGAGAATGGGAGAACCTCGGCTAGAATGGTCGACTATTCAACTATGGATGGCTAATCAGTAGAAGATTATCCCATTTGGAAGACTGACGAAGGTAGTAGTAGATTTTACGGGCGTTAGAGTCCACGCAGATTTTGAGGTAATCCAGATAGTAGAAGACACATACCCTTCCCATGTGATCCTAGGTCTGGATTAGGCTATTTACATGGGAGGTATTATTAATTTAAAGAGGAGAAGTATGATCTTTGAAAACGAAGGCACAAGGGTAATTTTTTTGCTAGATCTAGTGGAAGGAGAATGGTATACGAAGTCGATTCAAGAAGAGGAATATGGTGATCATATATACAAACTGACCGCTCGAGATGATGATTGGATCAACCCCACGGCTGATGGTATGCTATGCTGGGAAAAATATAGTGAGTTCTTATCTGACTCAAACGAGGAAATTGAAAACTGGCAAAACCGACTGCATGATGTATCCGAGCTAGGGTGTCTCAAAATCATGAAGAATTTCCTATGCATTTCTTCAAAGATAAGAGAACTACCCCATTTTGATTACTAGGGTAATGTTGAAGATTTATTGGTAGAAATTGAGGCAAGTGTTCCTAAGGAACGAGGGGTCTAGGCCCTAGACTTGACCATGCACGCAACCCCTGCACACTAGTGAGAAACCCATAAAATAAACTTCTGGGACTGGGAAGAATGCCACAGGATGTTGATTTTGCGATTCCGCAGACCAACTAGCCCACCAATAGAACTATTCTTGGGGCAAGTGGATCCACACAAGCATGTGAATCTTTGGTTGGAAGACACAGATAAGGACACAATGAATGAATGGGTCCATAGGTTTTTTCACTCATTAGGGCCAATCCCAACCTCCTGGTACTTGGACGCAGAACTACATCAACGTACCAGGAATTAGAGTATGATGGTCAAGGACTTCATACTAACGTTTGGAATAACATGAGGTACCAAGCAACTCGAAAAAGCCTTGCAATACATCGATGCATTGGTCTTAAGTGGAACCCACCCTGGGCTAGAATGTGCTGCACCAACTTGGGATGCGTAGCTACATTATGTCATAAATTTTAGAAATTTATCAATAGAAGCATGTGATTTAGATCCCTAGAACATTAGCATTGAAGATTCGGAAGGGGAATGGGTCATTGCAGGTCCATTGCTACAAGAAATTGATGTCACCAAACCTCTAAAACTGAAATAAATTAACATTGGCTCGGAGGAGCAACCCAAGATGGCCAAGGTTGGGGACTGCTGGGACAACGGAACAGTGGGAAAATTCACAGAGCTGCTAACTGAATACTAGGACCTATTTCGAACCATGTTCTCATAACTTAAGGGAATCTTGAGTGATATGGGACTTATGAGGATAACATTGAAGCTAGATGCACGACTATTTAAACAACGGACTTATCGCCTAAACCCGAATTACAAGAAAAAGGTTAAGGAGGAACTCGAGAAAATGGTGGCCATATAATTAATTGAACCAGTCAAGAAATCCGAGTGGGTAAGCCCCATGGTAGTCCAAGAAAAGAAGACTAAAGGGGAAATACAGATTTGCATCGACCTACGCAAGCTAAATGACACCTACGTCCATGATCTGTTCCCCACGTCGTTCCTTGACGAAATGTTGGATAATGTAGGAGGTCAGGAGGCTTATTCGTTTACTGATGGATTTTCAGGGTAACATCAGATACGTATTGCACCTGAAGATTGCAGCAAGACTAATTTTGTGATAGAATGGAGCTCCTTTCAATATAATGTCATGCCCTTTGGATTAAATAATATGCCTGCCATCTTTTAGTGAGTTGTTGTGGCCGTATTCAAGGAGTTCATGCACAAGTTCTTGGAAGTTTATTTTGATGATTGGATGATGTTTGAGTTAGTTAAAAAACATGTATCAAACCTGTGCATGATGCTGGATGCTCACAAAAAACACCTGATCTCTCTAAACATCAAGAAATGCATCTTCTATGTCCCAATGTGTAATATCCCAAAATGGAAAGAGCAGCAATACAAGACATAATAATGTAAAACAAAAAAAATAGGAATATATCATAAGAGGGATCAATATGCAGCCATAATTTTATTCATATCAGCAACAAAATACAAAAATATCTTAAGGGTCAAGCCACTCAAGCAATAAGAACAAGTCTCCCATGATCATATCAATAAGCACATGCATTGCTGCTACTGTATAGAATGTCGGAAAGTAGTGACAGCGTTGTCTATATCAGTGTAGCTGCTACTATAAACATACATAGAATTAATATGGCTAATAGATACAAAATAAATGCCCAAAAAGGAAGATATGGGCTCTAATGCATGATTTCTAGCCAACCCATAAAAGATTGCTAGAAATACCAAGAAAATATACAATGTGACAAATAACCCTAGGGTTGATATGTCACTACAAACTGGAACTAAATAGAATGAAGCTATGACTGATCTAAAATTACAATTTCCTCCTCTAATGGTATTTCTCAAAAGAATGTTGATCCCTCTATTCAGAAATAGACCCTCCTGATGAGCTCAATGAACCCTCTTAGCAACTGCCACTAAAAATAACACAGATATGGAATGATACTACATTGTGAGGGATGGTAGATGGTTGGCATGATGCTAAAAATATATAAATATGCCCAAGTTCGCTCCTTTCCGATCCTCCAATGGATAGGCTAGCTCCGCACTGGAAAAAAAACCTATAATTGGCTCTATGTGATCCTCCTTTGCTGCACCCTGTGACACAACCCAACTCTAAACAGAAACTGTGTTGTAGCTAAAGGAGGCATCTTGGCTAGAATTCTAGAATGAGGAAATTCAGCCCAATGAACCTCTCCTTCCTTGAGGATGAGATAGGGATTCCCGATCAGGAACACCCTTGTGCCAAACAACACAGCGAAGCCTGCTAAATAGCTAAAGGATGCAAAGTCTAAACAGACCAATATCAAAATAATAATCTAAAATATGAATAAAAATGGCTTCCATCCCCTCCATATATAGTGTGTGAGCCTTCTCACATTGGGTCCCATCCATAAATTCCATCAAGCTCATTTAAGTTGTCCTCCACTAAAACTGCACTTTCTTATAAAAAATGCCACTCCTCCATGACATCGTTGTTGATCTGGTCAAGGTTGACCTATTCAACATGTATCCCCTCCAATTCACACCCAAAGGTGCTTAATACAGCTTCTTATTCTTCCTCCTTTCACATTATGAGTGTTATTATTCCTTATAAGGATATTTATGGGCCTCCCTACCCACTTATTCACCTACCTAGTGATAAGACAAACTATAATATTCTATTTAGCTGAAAGCTAAATTTTTGGAATATTACAGTCCTCCCTTCCAAATGTTTCTTTTCCTCAAGAAACTACAAGAATATGGAATAATTATCTCTCCTTCCTCTTTTAGCCTTGTCATCAAATGGACCCCACCACTACTCAAAATAATCTGCAATAAATCTTCCCCCCAATGGTTCCTCCCAAATATGCAAAACCAAATGGCTCACATCGTGAGAAAGTGGAAGGTGTAAGTGGAAACCTTCTTGTTGTCCAATGGCCTCCTCAAGGTAAGTGAGAATATTAAATTTTGGGATCTCCATCCAAATAAGATACTCCCATACCCATGCTATCATCCAAATTAAATGAGCCATCCTAGGTAGCTCATCAAAGAAATCCTCAACCCCCAGTTCATGCAATGTACTGGGGCTGTATGGAGAGATTAGATTTTTTCACCCATGCTGTTTCTCTCTCCATTTATGATATGTATGGGGTTGTTGTTGCTGATATTGAGCTGAAATATTATTTTATCCAAGAATGTCCCAAGTTACCCCACCAATCAAAACATCCATGAAGTGCCTCTCCCAAGAACTCAAGTTCTCCAAATGGTTCCTCCCACATGAAGACAAGAGATGTAGTGTGGCAATCATGGCTTGCCCATTATTTCTCCTAAAAAATGCAACATATGAATTATGGAGAATCATAATCCCAATGGGCACCTCCAACTCTTGTGCCATCCTCCCAACAAAGCTTCCCATAAGAATGAGAACATCATCAATATATGGAAGCAAAAACAAATAAAAACAAGTTTCCATATGAAAACCAGGAGGTGGATCATAGTCCCACATATGGAACCAACACAATGCATCCCTTTCCTACCTCAAAACAAATTATAACAAGTGTCTTTTCAGCCACTTGTTTTCTGCCACAATCATCCTACAATATGGGATTATAAAAGTAAAATTTGGTACCAATGGTGCACACCAAGAATCGTGTGGCATCTCCCACAAACCACCAATATAATGGACAACATCAATGCTGCAAATGGCCTCAAGTACATCACAATACAATATACAGGAAGGAATGATCCTCCTTGGTACAATATGCTGCTCAAAAAAAGTAAAAGGGTGCAAATCATAATGCATAAATGTACATCCTCTACTATGTACCTTGGTCATTGTGCTGAAATGGCTCAACTGAAAGTTCTCCCTCACTCTCAATGAGTAGGGAAGTGGTTGTGACAACCTCTCCATCATCATTCAGGCTATGCATCTCTCCATATGCTGATATACATTCTGCTAGATGCCCTCCCAAGTGAAATCCTCCATCAAGGAATGATATGCATCAAAGTTCATGGAAATAAATTCCACATGTGTTGCATGTAACAACTTCTCCTTGAGCTCAGAAGCTCGAGTCAAGAAGAATTTTCCATAATAATATATGACCCCATCATCCACCATGTATCTATCATCTCCCTCTGGGTCATCAAGAATCATGCAAGCACCAAGATCCTTGGAGTACTCTACCAAAAGTTGAGAGCTCCAATATGGATCAATCCTCCTAGGAGACAACGCTGAAGATCTGAAATGTGAAGCTCCCCACATGCTGCTATATTTTCCTGTGACATCCCTCATTCCATATTCATCCTAAAAAGTGCTTCCATGCCCATTATGCAGCTGATAATGCTCAAGTAGAAGTGGTGGCCTTTGGAATTTGGCCTCCCATGAGAAGCTACCATCTAAAAGGAACCTCCCGATCTTGGCCAATGTAAGAATGAGTGGCCTCCATCTACTCCAATATATGGAGGATTCCTTCATTAAGGGAAGTACCCTCTGTTTCTCCAAATACATGGAGCATATTCCTTGCACCATGGTGGTGCCATTCTCCATCACTGTAGCAACTTCTGTCAGCACAAAATATCTGGTGAGAGTGGGTAATGCTGAAAATCGGAGAGTGTGTCCCTCCTCCTTGAGTCTATCCCAGACTCTCTGTGTTATACTAGACCCCTCCAAGGTATTCACTCCCTCAGGGATCTAAGAGTGGTGAACCAAATGGTAAGATGTCTCTCACCAACTCTCGATCTAGTGGCCTCCCATGTGGAATGCCCCCATGTAGTGAGACATCAAGATCTAAAGAAGACTATATATATGAGTGGACTGATTTGTCCCTCCTTTCACTATGCAATACAGTCTCCTTCTTCTGTGAAGAAACCTCCTGGAATAGATAAGGTTGAATTCTCATCATCCCTTGATGTTGATCCTTCTTTTCTTCTTCTCCTTCCATCTACCATGTCTCACAATCCACAAAAGCTGATACATGTTGCCCCAGAATTGTGCTTTGGTCCCCACATGTTAGATCTTTTGGAACTCCTTGAAAAGATACAAGGGCTCCTCTAATGGAAGAAATGGCTCCCTTTCCACCTCCATGTGGTGATGGATCTTCTTCTAATGGTACAACACTGCTATCTCTTCTTTTCTCGTCCTCTTCATCAATTTTTGAAAATGCCTCATCCTCAATGAGAGACCCTAGATCATGGTCTTCCCTTGAAGGAGGAATATCCATGTCTTCATCTATAGAAGAGGGTTCTTCCAGAAGTGGGGATATTTCCCTTGGAAAGTAATTATCCATATTTTTATCCCCTTCAATAGAAATATGGAGTGGAGCCGGTGAAATAGATCCCTCCAACTCATGCAAAGGTTTCGAATTTTTAGGTTCAACAAAAGATCTTTCACAATGTTTAATATCGAATATTTTTACTATATTCTTAGTGAACCCTGCATAAGTATTTACACTTGCATGATGAAATGAAGAAGAACTATAAAACCACCAATCATGGGCCATATCTTTAAGGTGCAACACTGCTACTCTAATGGCCTCCTTTTCTGAAGCTTGGTGTAGCTAAAAATAGCATTCTAGCTCCTTCACTTAGGCCTTGGTTGTGCACTTTTATGATACATCAAAGTTAGGTAGAAATATTCTACCTCTCTTGATTCTATTATGGTTGTTGGATCTTCTGTCTTCCTTGAGTTGGAAAAACCCTTGGAATTCCAAGTGCTCTTTGAATCTCCAAGATTGAGACTCATACTACTGAAGATAGTCACGCAAGGTCTCCTCCTTTGGTGCATATTCTTCATACATTTCTCTTGCAGTGAATGTGGGAAATAAACTGCGATGTGGATTTGCATGTGTGGCTAAATTCTCACACCCATCAAGTGAATATTTAGGGTTTGCTTCACCTTCAAACCCTCTTGAAAATTTTTTACACCTATCCATTTTCATCTCCTTGATATCTTTCTTGATATTTTTCATAGTTTGAAAATGAAGCTGAGAGAGCCTCTCTTCCTTCATTTCTCCAAATAATGGAGTCATGGATTTGTTTCTTCTATACAAATTCTCCTTCTTGTGAGAAGCTTCTCCTCCTAATGGCATAATGTCTTGAATGCACAAGCTGAGCCAAGAGTATGCTTCGATACCACTGTAATATTCCAAAATGGAAATAGTAGCAATACACGACATAATAATGTAAAACATAGCAACTAGGAACATATAATAAGAGCGATTAATAAGCAGCCATCATTTTATTCAGATATCAGCAACAATATACAAAAATATATTGAGGGTCAAGCCATTCAAGAAATAGGAACAAGTCTCCCATGATCATATCAATAAGCACATGAGTTGCTACTACTGTATAGAATGTCGGAAAGCAGTGACAGTGCTATCTATATCAGTGTAGCTACTATTGTAAACACACACATATGTAATATGGATGATATATACAAAATAAATGCCTAGAAAGGAATATATGGGCTCTAATACATGATTTCTAGCCAACCCAGAAAAGATTGCTAGATATACCAAGAAAATATACAATGTGAAAAATAACCCTAGGGTTGATATGTCACTACAAACTCGAACTAAATAGAATGAGGCTATGACAGATCTGAAATGAAAATGTCCTCCTCCACTGGTATTTCTCAATAGAAGTTTGATCCCTCTATTCATAAATAGACCCTCTTGATGAGCTCAATGAACCCTCTCAGCAACTGCCACTAAAAATAACACAGATATGGAATGATACTGCACTGTGAGGGATGGTAGATGGTTGTCCTGATGCCAAAAATATATAAATATTCCCAGCATCCCTTCGTGCTGATCCTCCAATGGATAGGCTACCTCTCCACTGAAAAACAAGCCCAGAATTGGCTCTATGTGATGCTCCTTTGCTGCACCCTCCAACACAACCTAACTCTAAACAGAAAGTACGATGTAGTTGAAGGAGGTAGCTTGGCTAGAATTTCAAAATGAGGAAATTCAGAAAAATTAACCTCTCCTTCCTTAAGGATGAGGTAGGGATTCCTGATCAAGAACAACCTTGTGCTAAACAGCACAGCAAACCCCGCTAAACAGCTAAAGGATGTAAAGTCTAAACAGACCAATATGAAAATAATAATCTAAAAACATGAATAAAAATGGCTTCAATGCCCTCCATATATAATGTGTGAGCCTTCTCACATTGGGTCTTATCCATAAATTCCACCAAGCTCATGCAAGTTGTCCTCCACTAAAACTGTGTTATCTTATCATAAATGCCACTCCTCCATGACAGCATTGTTGATTTGGTCAAGGTTGACCTATTCAACATGTATCCCCTCCAATTCACACCTAAAGGTGCTTAATCCAATTGCTTATTCTTCCTCCTTTCAAATTAGGAGAGTTATTATTCCTTCTAAGGAGATTTATGGACCTCCATACCCACTTATTCACCTACCTAGTGATAAAACAAACTATAATATTCTATTTAGCTGAAGGCTAAATTTTTGGAATATCACACATTCAGAATTTTTTTAGGACATGTGGCTTGTCAGCAAGGGTTGATGATGGACCCAGCCAAGATCATGATTATCATTAATTTGGCAGTTCCAACCACAAAGAAACAACTTTTCTCCATCTTGGGTCACACAGGTTATTACAGAAAGTTCATACAGGGGTACGCTTTGATCACTTTCCTGATGGAAAAGCTACTAAAGAAAGATGTGTCGTTATTTTAGGATGACAAATTTCAGAAAAGTTTCCAGATGCTAAAATAAAAAATGGTGACTACACCTATCTTGATATTTCCTGATTCGGCTAAGACCTTGCATGTCCATGTGGGTGCATCAGGATTTTCCTTGGGGGCTATCCTTGTGCACCCTCGGGAAGGGGATATAGATCACCCGGTGGCCTTCTCTAGTAGGAATTTGTCCAGCACAGAGCGTAACTATTTTACCACAGAATGGGAAGGGTTGGAAATGGTATATTCCCTATAGAAATACATGCACTATTTACTTGGCAGGCATTTCAAGATGTTCATAGATCATTTGGACTTAAAATACCTGGTCAATAAGCCAATGTTGGGGGGGGGGAATCTGTCAGTGGTTGTTTCTTTTTTAGGAGTATGACTTTGAAATTATTGTAAAGCCAGGAAGGTTGAACACTAGACTGGACCACTTGTCCAAAATTGAGAATGGGGAAGAGCCAACTAATTTGGATGGAGGGTTGCCTGATGCACAACTATTTTCTATCAGGGTGAGCGATAAGCACTTTGCCGATATTATCCACTTCTTGACTACAGGTACAACCCTCGATGGATACTCTATGCCACATAAGAAAGAGTTGGTCACCCACACAGCCGACTTCACTATCATCGCAGGTCGGCTCTACAAGTTGGGGGAGGATGAGGTAATGCAGAGGTATGTTCTCAAACATGAGAGTCTGGCTATTCTAGTCGAGGATCATAGAGGAGTCATGGGAGGTCATTACATAGGTAAAACCATTGCGCAGAAGTTTTTATGGGCCAGGATTTGGTGGCCCACACTGCACACATATGAAAGTAATTATTATCAGGCCTGTGACACATGCCAATGAGCTGGGAAGCCCTCATGACGGGACAAGATTCCCCTGTAGCTACAGATGGCCTTGAAAGCATTTGAAAAATGGGTCATCGACTTTGTGGGCCCCATTAATCCCCCAGGTAAGAAGACAGGTGCTCGGTATATCATTACAACCACAGATTACGTTACTACGTGGGCAGAAGCTAAAGCTATCAAGGACGACACTGTGGATACGACAACACACTTTATCTTTGAGAATATCCTGACTAGGTTTGGATGCCCAAAAATCCTGATGAATGATAGAGGGATGCATTTCATCAACGAAAAAATTAAAGCTCTAATAGAAGAATTTCAGATCCACCACACCAAAAGTACCTCGTACCATCCCCAGGCAAATGGAATCGTGGAAGCATTCAATAAAATTTTGGAACAAGCACTCACCAAATTTTTTAATGCACAACAAAGTGATTGGATGTGCACATTCCCTCGGTACTTTGGGCATATAGAACTATGTGTAAAAATCTCACGGGACGAACACCCTTTCACATGGTTTATGGGAAAGAAGCTATTATTCCTATGGAATACACTATTCCCAATTTGTGCATCTTGGCCTTCACTAATATGACGGATCCAGACATCATGGAGGAATGATTGGTGCAGCTGGTAGCATTGGAAGAATACTGATTCGTAGCCCACTTCCACCATCATGTTCAGAAGGTGCAGGAGGAAGCACGACATGATAGGCATATTCAACAGAAGGTCTTTTCGGAAGGAGAGTTGGTCTTGCTATATGATAGTCATTTTGAAAAACACCTAGAGAAGTTTTTCGAGCACTGGTTAGGTCCCTATATAGTAAAGGAAATCACAGACGGGGGAGCTGTCCAATTAGCTACATTGCATGGAAATCTTATGCTAGGATATGTTAACGGGAATTGGCTTCTAATATCCCAAAAGGGAGAATGCAGTAATACTTAAACACAATATAAGAACTGAAACTAAGTAAATAATAAATCTCAAGACAACATCAGAATATACAGAGTAGGGAAAATTTTAAGCATGGAAAATTATTTTAAAGTTTAAAAAATTGGCGAATCTCACTAGTCCCTAATATGCAAACTATAAATTTTTTATTGATGTATATGTAAAATTATTCATAATTATAATGCTATTATATATATTGTCTATATAATGTTGGCGATTTTTATGGTAAAATAATTTTATATTGTAAAATTTGGGCGAATCATTTTTATAAAAAAATGGGAATTGACGAATCTGTTTTTTGGAAAACCATGGAAAATTAGCCCACCTGCGAATATTAGCCCCTAAAATTTTCCATGATACAGAGAAGCTAATCCATTTTATTATATGGATATGATTCAGTTACACAATGTACAGAAAATAAGTAGATCTAGCCCAAGAGTTAGCCTAGAATAACCCTGAAAACATGCCCAAGTAGGCACTGCGTAACTGGAGAGCTACTAGAAGCAAATATTGTGTTTTCCCTTTGGTGGAATATGAATATACGACTTAAGGCTGAAAATTAAAATGCAGATCTATGGAAAATTGGAGCTCTGATGATGCC